>OX578133.1:95699096-95756596 GCA_951213105.1 Amaurobius ferox
TGGAGACGATGTCTCACGAACAAATGGAGCAATTCGAACGAAATTTGATACACAAATTGCAATCCTTGAATACTGAAAACCTATTATTTTTAAACGCAATCGAATGTTCAGAACCCCCCAAAATTTTCGCGTGAAATTTTGAAAAAATTATCAAAAAATTAAATCATTTAATAAAGTTACTCAAATAATCATTCCTGGTGTAATTTTTCATTAGAAAACGATTTACATAAACATTAGAACGCTAGCGCGAACCGTTCTCAAGATATTGCAAATTTTCCAACTAAATGTATCAAAAAATAACTTAAAATAAAATAATAATTCTTAACTATTGTGAAATATGTTTACTTTCATATGTAATATAATGCGATAAATTTGTTGACATCATTCTCGTGGATCTAGCGCGTTCCATTAATGAGAAAAGGTGCTTTGGGTAATATTTTTGTATTTGGACGGGAATAGTCGTTTATCGACTATAAGAATAACCTATTTCTCCGTCCATAACGCTTGGCGATATTTTAGTGACAAATTTGACGGAATGTCGCCACTTGACGACTTTTTAAATGTTGTCAAATTAACGAAAATGTCGCCAAATTGATAAAAATGCCGCTAAATCAATAAAAATGACGACTAACTGATGAAAATTCAATATCTTTACGGGATGTCGCCAACTTGGCGACTTTTTTAATATTGTAAAATTAACAAAAGTGCCGCAAAATTGATAAAAATGGCGCTAAATGGGAGATAATGTTTGCAAATTTTTAATTCCGTCATATGACGGGCATACCTTCTAGTATACTCCTATTAAAAAGCTCTTCTCCCCATTTGTCTGCAACATTTGGCGCTACATTTAGCAAACTTGGTGAATAATCTAATGACATATCGCCAACTTATCAATATTTAGCCCCAGATTGACGAACATATCATTAAAATTGTAAAAATGACGCCAAGTTAATGAAAATAATGCCTAATTGATGAATTTATTACTTACATATTTTAATATATGGACAATATTGCTTATTGAGGATGAAAAGAATATTGATAATTATTAATTTAGAGTTGCTCAAAATATAAGTTAATTAGGCACGAAAAAGTTTTTATGTTGTCATCCGGAAAAGCCACAAATGTGCAATTCAACGTTAAATACAGTGCATGGATCTTATGCATCCATTTCAACAATAAGAGCTTGAAATTTCGTCCCAATTAACTAGCTCAATGGTCGAGCATCGCATGGTCAGTTCGTAGATCCAGGTTCTGTTCCCGGTTGGGGCAAGGTTCTTTACGATCTTATGCATCATTTTTTTCACTGTGAAAGAAGTAAATTTATTGCTTTATCTAAGGAACTGCTGCCCACATCAGATTTTTTATTCATGTAACAATTCTTATTTTTATGCAATGTGACCAACTTTAATACCGTCAGTGATAATACATATTGACTGGATACATATTGTTTGCATAAGTTTATCAAATTTAGATATGCTGTGGTACGAATTTAACGAGACAGCGGTTGACGAATATCAGCTTAAACGACGAACTTCAGTTGCAATGCGTTTTTATTGTAACATTTAATAAATCTTCAATGTCTTAAGAGAAATAGCAATTAAAGATCTTATGTTTTATCTAATAGAAATACAGTTGCAATTATTCGTGTAATTTAACAGTATAAATAGTTCAAACTATATGCGCTGACAGAGATGTAATAAATGAAAATGTTTATGTATTTGTACACACAGTGATGAACACATAGTATAAGTGAAATACAGCTTTTCTTTAAATTTGAGGTAGCAAGTGCAATAAAAATAAATTAAATACGGATTTATAATATCCTTTTTACATGGATAATTTTCTGAGGAAGCGAGGAGGCTGGGGATACTGGGAGAGTAGCATCCCACATTTTAATTAAATGATATGTTACGAGTACAATATATTTTTTACTTATTGTTGAACAAATTTCATGACAAAAGATTTTTTGTGAAATTAGTTTCGCGAAATGGGATACAAGCACAAAGTTCAATGTTCACAATAGTATAAACAATCTGATTAAAGCTGAAATTTGTCTATTTTATGATGACTTATTCTTAGCTCATTAATCATATTTTCTTACTTTAAAGGAGTAAAATGGAATCATATGTGCCGACATAAAAATTTTCTACTTATTCAACTTCTATAAGAACATTCTCACTGTTAAAAATAGCTAGTATTTTGTTCTCTTTTTCAATTTCTTAACAGTGGTTTCCGTCCGATTTTTCGACCTCATCGCACTAGAAAGAATTATTATGCATATCTAGACTCATAATAGTATTTTTCTTCATGGTTTTAACACTAAGAAATTCAAAAGGTTATTTGCGTAACGAAAATTAAAAACTAATATTCAGTAATAAAAAAAAAACATTGCTTCGAAACTGGTTTTCAAAAGAGAAAAATAAAAAGATCTACGCAAAAAAAAGAAAAAAAAATGAAACGGGGACGAATATTTATATATCATGTGGAAATTGCGTGGGCGCCCATCAATATTGCTTGAGCAACTGATTATCCTAATAGATTCACTTGCTATTAATAAAATTAAAATTACTAGCATACACGTTAATTAAGAATATTTGAGCGACCAAGTTTATAAATGGAGGCATCTTCGTTAGAAAAGTTGTGCTATGTTAAAATACCTATGCATTTAGTAAGAATTTAAAATTCACCGTAGCCAGTATATTTTGTGAACATTTATAAATCTCAAGTATTTAATTCTCGGTTAAGGTTAATATGAATTTGAAATATTCACTTGTTGGAAGTGCTTTAAAAATGCATATAAATATATTAAGTACTATTACATTTAAGTTTGCATGGAATAATGCATTTTAAATCCAAATATATTTTATCCAAATGTAGTAAATCCAAACGTATTTTAGATTTATAAAATCAAGCAATCTCAATTTGATCGATTGTGCATTGAATGAGTAACTTATTATTTATTTTTGAAGTTCTATGCTGAATAAATATTATTTAAAAGTATTTTTTTTTTATTAATAAAATGCAATCTATTTCAGTTAATCTAGAAATAACTGACTTCATAATAACATTGAATATTTTTCAAAAGATAATTGCATGTATTAAAAAAGATAAAAAGGAAAAAGGAGAAAATAAATAGAAGAAAAACTTTTACCAGTCATATACAGCGTTCTAATCATACGATCAGCACCTTTAAATTTTAACTTTTTAGTTCAAAGCTGATCATTGTTCACTTATCCTACAACGTCCCATTATCACTATTGTGCCAAAAATGGAATTTGCTCCGACTTATCGTTCCCAGTGTACCATTTTGTTGCGTCGAAAAACCCGATTCAAAGTTTCGAGTTTTTGCTAAAGGCGGGAGCTGTACTTTCGTATGACTAAAAAGGGCTACGTGGCATTTGTAGGAGGGTTATAATCCTTCAGGGTGTTGTTTTCGTAATGTTTTCGTTTTCTGTACTTTGCGAGGAGATTTTGCCACGAAGTGGATTTTTTGTGAGATTCCAGTGCATTTGTAGAAATATTTATCAGCATGATTATATAACAATGATATAGTTGGTATTGAAGTTGTATTTTACCGTCGAGCACCATTTATTCATGTTTTTCCAAATTTTTAAAATTCTAAATCACATTTATTTTCAAGTTTTAAAAAAAAACTATGTACCTCTGATCAGAACACACAAAATGAGCCATCATTAATTAAATCGGCTCAGTAGTTAAGGCTGTAGGTCAGTCAACACTGAAGGGGAAAAAATGGCCATAACGAAAATCTTAAAAGTGCTACTTTAAAGGGATTTTTACTCAGGTGCTACCACACCAATTGTAATGTTTTTTATTTTGTTTTTCTCTGCTTTGTGAACATACTAGGAAAAATTATTGTGAAAAAAAATCTTTAGCTATCTTGGGGGGTTGAGTTACAGACTCCTGAAAATAGAGGTTTGTCACTTCAAGTATAATATACACTCACCAGCTCCATGTTCTTAAAATTTTTATTTTGCTGACTAATTAAAGCATGAAAATAAAGGCTTTTAAAAGAATTTTTCACTTAAAACATCATTTTTTCTCGTGAACGATTCGCAATTTAATCTGTTATGCTCTTTGCGATTAGCCTGATACGTTTTTGTTTCTGCTGGGCACTTTAAGGTTTTCAAGTTGCTTCAAAATTGTGAACTGGGAGAGATAACAGCATTACAAAATATGTTGAGAAATCTGGCTGGTGATCCGGAATCACTGCCTGTGATATCAAAAGTTATGTCCTTGGGTATTTGCGCGTGCTAAAGGAGAAAAAATGCTGCCACTGTTTACGGGAGACTACCAATTCATAAGGGATTCTGCGGAGTCAACCATCTACTTAAAAAAATAATTTTAAGCAACTACGAGATCAAATCTTTAAAGCACATTTACAAAAATGAAGCCAGACATTTGATCCTGGGATAAGCAGTGGCGGCAGAAAATTGTAGATATCAAACTATTGAAGAAAAATTATTTTCTATACAGTTGTAAGCGTTTTGAAATATATTTTTTCGACAGAGACGTTGAATATTCATGAAAATGTTTTCAAATTTGTAAAAGAATTAATGATCTCTAAAAGCAGGAGAATACAAACGTGTCGTTCTTTAAAAGATTAAGTGTTATCTGTCGTTCGATAACCCAAAGTGTGATCAATCATTTATTTAATGTTTCAGTAATTTTTTTTTAGATGGAATGCAATTTGAGAATTAGATTACATTGGAATAGATCATTTTCCCTAGCTTCTATTTCAACACTTGCCAGTAGGTTCATTGAGCTCGCGCTTTCAAGAAGAAAGGCGTAAATGTACAAATTTTGACGTAATTGGTTGATTTGGCGTGATGTGGGATCGACAAATATGTAAGACGGTCTCTTTCGGGTTTATGGCTCATGGTTGCTATATTTGCAGTTTTGTAATCTCACAGATAAATATCTGTTAACAATTCCAACGATTCAGAGCATTTTCCAATTCAGGAGGTATTACATAATTGTTAATAAATGTATTTGCGCATTTATTATTAAGAAAATTATTAAAATAATCGCTGTTCCCGATAATTTGTTCATAAAGCATATGTACCTAATTCAGAAAAGCAGCATCTTCATCCGTTCCTCCCAGTTGAGCCAGCGGTCGGACAGTTGAGCCAGCATTAGCCAATTAAATTCCCCGAAATGTTCTATTTTGTGACGTTTCAATCGCCCGATCGCCCATTCTGAACACGGCCATTGTTACAGGTTTCTTCCCTCGACCATCCAACTGAGTACATTGCTGCTTTAACTCGCGCTTTTGACTCCAGCCCAATATTTTGATCAACTTTCGTCACTTGATCATACCTTTCTGCCATGTATTTTAGCTTCAACTTACGTTCTGCCATTCCAAGAAGATATGTGCACCCGTTCCTTATTTACATTCACCATCTATGAGCACCCAGTGGGAGGGATACTAAATCATAAACTTAAACATCGCATATTGCTATTATTATTCTGAGGTGGAGATGAGGCTTCTTGTATATCAGGAGCCCCGTAATGAGGTGTCTTGGCTTGGCTATTGTTGCAGTACCTACATGCGCTGCAGGTTCTGTTTATGGATCTTCAACACGATGTGGGTTCTCGATGTTGAGATTAAACTTTTATCCATAGAGGTATAAATGCACATTTTTTTTAATTTATATTCCATTTATTACTTCATGTTCAGATTCTATGTATGCTCATCTACCTCTTTTTTAATATCAAGACCTTGATTTAAAGCATACTTCTCATTATATTAAAACGCAAAGGTCATATTCTCAACCATTTTCTATGCATGTACTTAAAACATGCAGAATTGACTATATGAAGCAGATCATACATGCAGTGGCTATTATACACTTCAGTGACCTTATATATTTTTAGAATTAAAACTGATTAGGAGCAACTAAGATCGGAAGTAAAGACATGAGAAAAAGAGAAATTTTCATCTAGCCTGCAATATAAAGAATCGTGTAAACTTAGCATGTATGTAAAAAAGAAAACCTTCCAAAATAATTTTACTAATTAGAATGTGAGAAAAGGCAATGTATTCGGGTAATTTCTTCCCAGTAAATTTAGAGGTAGTGGCGTAACGACTGAACTGCATACTGCATGATGCAGAAGAGGGGAGGGGGATCTAATCGCTGAGGGGAGGGGGTCGTTCACGAACTTCAATTGCCGTTTTTATGTACTGAAAAGTAAACTAGACGTGTTTCAAGGCACCATAAATTTTTTTCAAAAAATACATCATATTCTAGCTACACAACTACTCAAAGGGAAAGTAGTTGGAACATTTGAATCCAGTTGCGTAATTAGGTGCCTCTATTTACAAATAAGAACCTGGAAAGGATTAAAAGCCTTTTAGGTATTTTGCTAAAAGTAGAAAGGATTTGGAAGTCTTTTTACTTCAACAAAAAGTCACATTTATTAAGGCTTAATGCTCTATCACATTTCCCAGGCGCTGACTATGAAATTATGAGTATAAAAGTTTTATTATTTGTTTCAAGTGATACCGTAGAATATAAAAAAGTGTGATAATTTAATGAACTAAATATTGAATGATTAAATCTTCGAAACATATATTCAGATATGGATGGCCGGAATAAGGAAAGATATAAAAAACTAAATAAAAGTTAATCAATCAGGTGTACTCCTTTATCATTATCCAACATTATCAATCATTATTCAACAACCATTATCCAATATCTTTTAATAATAATTCAACTTTATATGCCGTGGAGTAAATTAATTAGATTTTCCGTTTGTTTCTAGTCTGTAAGTAATTATCTTCTTCTTAATGTCTTTATCAATATTTTCATAATATGTTTGCCTTGTCTAAATCGGCTTGAGCGATGAAGAGTCAGGGATTACTACATTCACCAAATCAAATAATTTACATAAGCATGGACCGTATTTGTATTTGCGGGCTCTGGATAAGATTTTAAACAATAAAGACCACTTGATTCGAAGTAAAATAGGAGAATTTAGTCACAAAAGTTTTATTTGTGGAAGAGATCTTGAAGTGCCTCTTTTTTAAACTGGCTGTCACCACATTTTATCCCCTTGTCAATATCCTCTATGAAATATCAAAGTTTATGTGTTGTCTCAATGCTAATCAGGGATCCTTAAATGGACTTACCGTGTAGAAATAAGTTGTCGTGATTAAACAATTCGTTTCAACATTGTTATAAAGGAAAGAATCAAAAAAATTGTTTATAAACATAAATGATACAAATTTGAAGAATTTAAAAAAAAATCTATTTAGAAACTATATTAAAATCCATTTGCATAAAAAAAGCTCTCAGGTCAGGAAATCTTCCATTACTGGAAGAATGTAGAGAGTTGCACATTTTTCCTTGGTGGATGCAATTATATAAAAGACGATGATATCTACACGTTCTCAATTTGTTCAAATAAAAGGCATTTATTACTTTATCAATATTGCTTTGTATATGTATAAGGAAATTTTTGTTAGTTCCGCTATAATTATATTGTGCAATGTATAGGGAAAAATTGTGTTAGGAATTTCGATGCATCAATACATTTTGAGCATTGTAATACATCAATGAACCAGTGGAGTCGGTGCTAATGTGTTTGCATATGTCAAGGGAGTACGAAAAAGAAAGGAACTTCAGAGCGGCCTAGAGGTGCTTTCGGGACATTTTTTTTTTTTTTTTCACGGAAAAGATCGATAATGGATCGAATTTGTTTAGGCCAAATCAATTACAATTTACAGGTGGTTATGAGTCTTACAAAATTACTTCAGTGGCTGTGACTATGTGTAATGTGTTTATTAACTATAGTTCAAAAACTTTTTGGATAGATATGAATCTGGCAGTCATAGTTAATGCTGTCAATGAACATGTTGTACAAATTTATAAACAAGAGCATTTTTATATCTTTTTTTCAAACTATCTTAATTATACAGAAAGGTCCAGAAGATTGTCATTATTTTTAAAAATTAGTATATATATATATATATATATATATATATATATATATATATATATATATATATATATATATATATATATATATATATATATATATATATATATATATGTGTGTATATATATATGTATATATATATATATATATATGTATATATATATATATATATATATATATTAAAAGGTATATTGCTTAGGTATTTTTTTCATATACATATATATAAATATACCGAAGCAAACTAAAAGTGTTAATTATACTTAGCAAGTATGAAAAGTTAGATAAATTTACGTAGTTATCTTATATTTTAAGTTATGGTTATATGAGTTACAACTTATCTTATTAATCTATCATTGGAACTTCATTTAATATTTTTAATATATATATATATATATATATATATATATATATATATATATATATATATATATATATATATATAGCTGCTATATATATAGCTGCATAAAGCTGCTATCATATCATTCTTGTAATTCCATTCAATTGCTTAGAAACATCGCATCTTAAACCAGCTATTTCGAATACATCGACTTTCTGATCCTCGGTTTCACTTTCTCCACATCAATAATCTTAAACGCATTTGTCAAAATTACCAATATCCAGAAGTATTTGCAAATAATATTATTAATAATTTCAAATATACCACGTAATAATTTTACACTTGCATTATTTATCTTTGATTGGATAACTCATTTTTGAGAATTCACCCATTCCTATCACCTAACTTACCACTTGGCCTGAGTCTAATACTGTTTACTATTTTCGAATGACTATTTTCCACTTGTCCTGAGTCGTATACTGTTTACTATTTTTGAAAGTCTCCATACATATTATGTATCGTTCAAATGTATTCATTCCGGTGCCCACTCACATTGACGAAGTGAGGTGAAATGCTCAGTAGCTTGTTCAACTTACACGTGGTAGCAATGCTTGTGAGTTCATATTTCTGTTCGAGGAGGTATTATTATTCTGATTTATAATTCAATTGATTTATTTTTCTCCTTCCACTAGCCAGTTCTAATGGTGTCTATAGTTAAATACTATCGCCATTGTCAGAAACTGGCTATTCTATCGGTTTTAATTCGAATTGTATGGCTGTCCTGATGAGAATGCAATTTCGAACTAACCGCCATTTTTTGTGTAGTTTCAATTGATTGTTCTCTATGTCTTAATCTTTTATCTTGAGCTAATTATTATTGCCTTTTCTCATTTTTGCCGTGTTTTCTTTTTCATTTTTATTTATGTTTATATACTTTTAATTGTGATTTTTGTATCCTAATATTCTTCTCATCCCCCTTCCATTGTAGTGATATGTTACCTTCTATCTTTATCCTTAGTCTTGGTCTATAGTTACTCATTTGTAACAGATATACTAGAGATGGTTTTTTTGTATATACAGTAGTTTATGCATAATTTTCGATTAAAATCTTTCAATTTTTATTTACTTATATATATATATATATATATATATATATATATATATATATATATATATATATATATATATATATATATATATATATATATATATATATAATGTAATAATTTTAATTACTTGTAATATTACCAAATATTTACGACTCATCTCCTATCATATTCAAAGGTAGTTTCCTGATTGACAAAACGGTTATATTAATTTATATATTAACGGTTATATAACGGTCTTATTAATTTATTAACGTTAAATATCATTTTTTTAATTCACTGTCTTCAACATATTTTTAATTCACTGTCATGCCTTTGCAGACCAGCATACTAAACAATACGGGTGAAAATGTAAGTTCAAAACCAAGTAATTTGTAAAAGAATGTTTTTTTTTAAATTAACAATTTAAATATTCTAATCCCCTTCACCTAGCAGGGCGCACAGTGTTACTTGGCAGGAGAAAGAAAGAGTGTAATCACAACCAATTGAAATTGAAATCAGAGAGTGAAAGTCCCCAACTATTACCTGGATAAAAAAAGGAATCACAAGACAGACAAAAATGCTGAAATGTGAAAATTTGAAAGTGATCTGTGAAAAAAACCCCTAAAAAACATTTCCGTGACCATTTACGTTCTCAAAAGTCAACCCTGGCACAGAAATACTAATTGGAGCTGCGTTTTTGTCTGCATACTGTAAAAAATATTACAGAAATTATACAGATTATAAAAGTTGGAATCAAAAATAATTGAAAAGATGTAAGATTAATGCAATATAATAAATTAAAAAATAATAGAACACAGACGTATAAAAACATTAAAAAGATTACATTTACCGGTTTCACGAAAACACAGTTGTTAAGTGAGTGAAAACATCCAACACACCATGATCTGACAAAAGATCTGGTGACAGGCGAATGATGCAACAAGGAGTTAAGAAGTTTTTCAAGCATCAAATAGTAAAATGGAAGAAATGTTGTAGTAATTGTAGTATAAGGACTTAAAAATTAACAAAAGTGAGTATCTATAAGAAATAAATCCAAATATTGTCAAAACATGTAAATATGATAAAATCACTATACAATATTGGCCACCCATTAAGAGTTTAAATTGAGCAAGAATATGTAACATAATAATAATAATTAAATTATGTATGGATGGTAAATTACAATGAATGAATTTTATGAAGTACATTATAATAATGTGTCGAAAACCCAGACCACTCGACTGACCCAATTATAGTGATGTGTGTATTATTTGGATTTCTTTGGAATTTTTGTAATCCTCTATATAATTTGGGTAGTTTGGATATTAATTTTATGAATCCAATTATTCAATTACTTTTCGTTTGCTTATATTAATTATAAGTATTCATTGCTATGACTACGCATGTTAAAATTACATTATATGTCTTTCATATTTAATTTTGTTATAACCTTTTTGATTCGAACACTATTATCGAAATACATTCGATTGTTCATCGATATATCAAGCGTGTTGAATTTGACCTATCCAGGCCATCGCCCAATGGCTGACCAATAATTTATATTACCAGATATTGCTTAACTCCAGAAATTGCCTGGGGCTATTTGCTTTGAGATTGGGCTTGATAACGACTCAAAGCAAATAGCTATTTTCCAATAGTTTTTATGACCGATTTGGTACTTATTATGCATCAAGCTTGGACTTTGTATCCAGTATGTTTCTTTCTTTGATATTTTCCATTTTTATTATTTGTTGCTGCTTTGCGCACTGTAAATTGAAATTGCAGTAAACATTGATCTTTTTTCTATGATATTCATGGTAATACTTGATTTCTAAATAATTTTTCAATTTATATTCTCTATTTATGCTTGTAGTCTGGGCTACGGCATTTATAGTAACTAGCTATTGCCATATCTAAAACAAGCATTTGTTTGGATATGGCAATTAAGTTGGATGCTCATACCTGAAGAAGAATCTAATCCGAATTAGCCACCAACTTAAGTCTAGTGCTGTTAATTTCTTTTTTCTGTCATGTTGCCATTTTGGTTAGTTTATTGGTTTAACGTTTTCATTAATTACTTGACATTAGTTATTAATCCATTTTTCTAATATATATCATTGCTTATAAGCAGGGCCTTATTTATGCATCTGATCTGTACCGTGATTCTGAGCCCCTAAATTTTGCCATAATGGCCTGAAATTTCAAAATGTTTAATAAATAAGAATATCAGTGACGTTTAAGAAAATTTCAGCAAAATTATTCAATATCTCAGCAAAATTAATTTCATGTGATCTGAATTTCCATTATGTTATTTGCATCAAACATTTATTTCCTATTGATGTATAAATAAATATTAAAATGTTTAGTAGGGGGCCCCTAAATACAGCCTATCGGTAAGCCCTCGGTCCCATCTACTGTATATCAAGCGCTGCTTGTAAGAGTGAGTAATAGCATACACTTGAAGCGTAAGATGATATTTTGAGATAATTTTAAGAACACACAAACTGTTACCTAAATAAAGTGCTTTATATATTCCTGTAAAATCTGCTGACTTATTACAAAAATACAAAATAATTTAAAACTCGAAGCTGAATATATAGGTTGATAATCATTTGTAGAAACAAGAAATGACATGTCAAATTGAAGTAATTGGTAGGCAAAACTTTATAATCATCTCTAAAATGCTAAAATTATTCCCTTTTGAAGAAAATAATATTTATAAAGGTTTTAGAACTACACTATATATATTTTTAATCTAACTCAACATCCCAACGATTTGGCATTATTCAAAATAGCGTCTACAAAATTTCTAATATTGACACAATCTTGAATTTTAATCCATGCTAAAAGTAATTCTCTACAGTAAAATAGAAAAACGTGCCTACAGCCTCCGTGGATATAGAGGGCATTAAAATGCTCGTGTTCTAGTCTAAACTACACATCACGTGTGTTCAGTGTTTTGTTTCCGACACTAAACTGCTTTGTTATATTTCGACCTCTGAATAAAATCAGAGCATTTTATAAACAACAATAAAAGCACACTGCAAAATTATGAATTATCCTTTTAGGATATTGCTAAAGCAATGTAAAAATTGAGTAAGCAAGACGCAAACATAGTATACTTTCTGAAAATGTTAACGCAAACATTGAAATATGGAAAATCGAAAGCGAAACAAAATGCACTGCCTTCAAATCACATCACATAAGCAATAGCAAATAATTAATTGTATAATACATAGTTTATAAATTTCTAATATAATTTATACATGACATCATATTTTTAACAAGCAATAGTAACAAAGTAATTGCATATTAAATATCTTATAAAATTATAATTTAGTTTACACATGAATCATATAATGTTATTCCAGTTAGAGCTAATTTTATCCCATAAAGCACCAGCTGGAAAAAAAAATTAAAATATAATTATTCCCATTCTAGTACTGTAAAGATGATGCCTCCAAGAAACCTTCCAATTTCCAATCCAAAATTAAAGACAGCCAAAAAAAAAAAAAAAAAAAAAAAAAGAATTGTAATTTTTTTTTCACATGAAAAATATTTCTTTTTAATGTCATACGAAATTAAAATAAATTTAAAAATAATTCTCTGTCATATTATTTAGAAATAATTATTTTTATTTTTAAAGTAATATTATATTTTATATCATGTGTTAACAACTTTAAAAGTATTTTAAATTTTCTATCATATTATTTCAATACCTGTTTCTTTTTGTTCATTAAGTACAAACGTCAGTAGAGCAGGATAAATTAACAGAGGGAGAGTGGTAGGTACCCTAGAGTATTATAGCGGAAAAGTGAAAATAATAAAAATATAGAACTACCTACAACCATTTTATATAGCAAATATTTAATACTTTCCTAGGTGCATAACCCTTGAAAGTTTTATCACAATCAAAAATCACTTCAAAAGTGAGAAAAATCCAAATATCGCATTTAACCCCTTCGTTTGAAAATAACTTTATGTGACAGTGCTGATCGAACACATGTTTTTGAAATATCTTCTGTTTGTCTTTCACACATTTCCTTTTAAATTGCAATATATTCTTTAAAACCACAACTGAGCAATCAATTTCGTCCTAATAAAGTTAAATTATTTTAATAATTTTGACTTACCTCTTACTGTTCCTCCGCCTCCTTTTGGTTGCGTACATTGTACCCAAATGATTCATTTTAAAAAAGCACTATGAGTCCAAAACTAGCGTGCAATTTATAAAAAATCACAGTCCAAAACTCAGGTCCTCATAGCCTAAGGAAATTCCACAATGCTGTTTACAACCACACTACAAAAAACCGCCGCTGACTACTGCTCCGCTAACAATAAAATTCCTCCTACATACGATTCTGTCACACCACAGTTTCATATTCGCATTTAGTGGGGATTTTTTCTTCTCGCTCCGAGAGCTGCTCTTTGATTGATGTTTGGGGTTTGGGTGTAGGCGGAGATCCCTGGGGCCCCGCCTGCACAATCGCAGGTGTTGCCCAATGGGAAAGGAAGAGGAAAGAGTGACGCAAAAGTTTTGTAACAGTAGCGCCATCCAGTAACAAAATGTTCAACTGTCACCGGAAATGGGGTTTTTTAAAGGGAAAATTGTATTACAAGATTCAGACAGATAGGAATTTCAAGCCAGTGACTTTTGTATATTTTTCTTCTATAGAGGTTAATTTATTTTGATAAATGAATGACAACTGATGACATTTTCTCGGAATTTTTTAATTTGCTTTGAAATTAAAATAAATACGCATTTTAAAACATAAAGATTGATTAGTATCTTTTGATTTTTTTTTTTTTTTTTTTAATATGTTATAAGTATTTTCATTTATCTTTTATGCATATTATAAAAGGTTGTTATTAGAAAAAATAATTTTAACAGAAGAAAAGGTAGAAAGGTAGCCTTTAAAATTAGTAGAATCGTAAAAAATTTTTAAATTAAAGAAAAATTTAACAATTAAACGAAAAACGAATTTTAATTCAATTTTCGGCAACGATGTTTTATTAAGTTTATAAAAGTGTACTTTATAACTTTAGGGTTCGATTTTACCAGTAATGAATTAGTTTTGGAGAAAAAAATATAAAACGCACATGTCTATTCAAAAAAAAAAAAAAAAAAAAAAAAAAAGATGACGTTTATACTTTCATTATTTTTTTTTATTTATTACAAAATACATCTCTATTTCTATTAGATAGATCTTACTGAATATAGAATAAAATATCAATTTAAAAAACATTTGCTGACGTTTTAGAATTTTTACCAGCGACTTATGCAAAACCAAACTGAAATGAAATAATTTTGAAGGTTTTACAGGCCTGACTTAAAGGGCTAAATAAGAGTTAAAATTAAAAAATAAATAAAATGCTTTTTTACCACATTTATAATCATCAGATCGCTTCAAATCTTCGCCCGATATGATAGATGTGTCAAAGTAAATTTTTAGCAAAAAATTGAAAAATCGATATGTTTATAGTGTTTCGCCGATCGAAAGGCACAGTCCCCTAAAAATAAAAATAAAAAGAATTCAGTTTGTTTCTGGAAGAAAATTTAAATTTGTGAGAATATACCTATATTTATTAATATTATAATGTCATGATTTTAACCAATATTAACTATTTGAATGAAGATATTTTTTGAAAGAAATGCAAAATTCACACAATATGAAAGGAAAATGATATATTTCTGTTATACTTTAATGTTCAAACACATATTCTTATAAATTGAATTTTTTAAAGAGTTACATAATTCACTCGGCAGAAGTAAAGCAAGAATGGATTATTGCCCGAAGGAATCGAATCTCTGACTTCATGATATCGAAACAAAAACTCAATCCTTTAAGTAATATAAATTCGTGAAGGAACCTTACATTCGCCACCAGATAATTTGAGTCGAGGTGCTCGCTTATTCGTGTCTATGCTTGGCCGTGATACGACCATTCAAAATTACAGCTTACCAATAGACGGGGGGAGTGGGGGATCTAGAGAGGTCTGGGACTCCCAATAGTGTTTTGGAGTCCCCCTTAAATTTTGTCAAACTAAATTAATAGCAATGAAACTTGTATAAACATTGAAATGAAAGACAAAAATGTTTTAAAATTAAAAAAAGTGTTTTAAAAGTTCTTGAATATAATTTTTACGTTTGACGACGTAATTAAATGGCCTCAAATCCTCTAATGACAGAAATAAATTTCTGATTTCAGCATCACATCTTACTAACGAATTTAAATCCTTAAATTTCGCGGAAACGTGATTGATGGGGAAAATCCCGTTGTGGCATAAAAACTATGAAGAATTTTTGACGTTTTTTTTTAACACTTTACAACAAAGTTGAAAAGTGTTTATGACTTTGTTCATTCTGTCTGTCTGTCTGTCTGTCCGTTAGCACGATAACTGCTGTAAAAATGACTTAATCAAAATGAAATTTTAGTATGTTGTTCAGACGGTCTGTAGAACCTATGGGAATATAAATGAATAATATCACCCAATTAGTTTTGGATTGAACCAGGGTCGAAAAAATGAAATACATTGAGCCCTATGGGACCTAATTTTTCAAACATTTTTTAAGCGGATTTAAAATTCACAAATTGCTTCGAAAATTTTAGGTAATATTCAAATTGTTCCATAAAATATATATAAAAAAAATTCAGCGAAATATATTCAGTAGTTTTTTAAATAAAAATTAAAATAATAATTACAGCTCTTATATGAAACGATCACGTGACCATGATATTAAACGATCACATGACCCACTTCAAAATGATATTTGGCATCCATCTTGTTTCAAAATCGTGATTTTTTAAAGTTCTTTTTAATTCATATTGAGTGTTGTATCCGTCCTAAAACTACTTTATTTTTGCTTAAATTCTGTGCATCTACATACTGAAACAACGCAATGACAATATATTTGAGTTTAAATGCTCAACTAAATTTGATTATTTCTACAACTAAGCCTATTTTTCACCTATGTAAAATGTAAACAGCAAAATATATAGAATGAGTTGTATTAGAATTCCTGTATTTTTTTAACACAAAATAATTTAGCCCATGGAGTCTGCATGGCTGATATGAATGAAATATTAATTGATTTCATAAAGAGAAGGACGATTTTTTTCGATGAAGTTTCAAGCATAGAGTTTAATTTTTTGTAGCTCCATGGTCTTAAACAAAATGTTTAAATAAAATAAATTATCATAGTATTGTGATGAATGAAATGAATGGGAGAAAGTTATGAATGAAATCCTGTTTTTATAGAGAGATCCAGGCGTGTTATTTTTTCTATGACGTCATTTGAATGAATTTCAGTTGTTTTCGATGAAGTTTTCAAATATAATAAATTATCGTAGTATTATGATAATTCTAAAACTATTACCGAGGAATGTATAACATTTTAGAGATGTTTAAACCAGGCAATTTATATTTCAATGCCGTCATTTGAATGAAGTTCATTTTTTTCGATGAAGGTTTAAGTTTTCAAATATAATAAATTAATGCAGTATTGTGATAAGTTTCAAAATATTACCGAGGAATGTATTGCATTTTAGACTTGTTTAAATAAAATTGCATTGAAGTTGGAAAGTGTTTCATAATCAATGCTTTAAGCATGATTGATCTTTCTTGTTTTAAATTGTTATATTTTTTTTGTTAAGTGCCACAATAAAGATATTACTACAACATCGCACTAGAACTTGTGAGATATTTTTAAACACCGAAAATATGAAAACCCTTGCTATAAAATAATATATTTTTTTCTTTTTTTTTAAAGCTTTTGCAACACTTTACAATATAATTGAAAAGTGTTTATGACTTTGTTCATTCTGTCTGTCTGTCTGTCGGTTCTCACGATAACTGCCGTAAAAATGACTTTACCAAAATGAAATTTTAATATGTTGTTCGGACGGTCGGTCTGTGGGATGTATGGGAATATAAATGAATAATATCACCCAATTAGTTTTGAATTGAACCCGGGTTGGAAAAATGAAATACATTGAACCCTATGGGACCTAATGTTTCAAGAGAATTTGAAATTCTCAAATTGCTTCGAAAATTTTAGGGAATATTCAAATTATGCCATAAAATGTATAAAACAATTTTCAGCAAAATATGTTGGATAGCTTTTTAAATAAAAATTAAAATAATAATTGCACCCATATTATATGAGGAGATCACGTGACCCACTTTAAAATAAAATACGGCATCCATCTTGTGTTAAAATCGTGATTTTTAAAGTTCTTTTTCATTTTTATTTAGTGTTGTATCCGTTCTAAAATCGCTTTATATTTTATTTTTTTCTGTGCATCTATATCCTGCGCCAACGCAACTGCAATATAGCTGATATGAATGAAACATTCATTGATTTTACATAGAGAAGCAGACGATTCTATAGTATTTTAAGCATGGAGTTAGAAAGTACTTTTACCTCCATGGTTTTAAGTTTTTAAGTAAAGTAAATTATTGTAGTATTGTGATAATTTTAAAAATTTCGCCGCTGAATAAAAGGAATGGAAAAAAGTTCACGAATGACATATTCACTGCTTTTATATAGAGAGCCAGGCGATTTATATTTCGATGACGTTATTTGAATAAAGTTCGTTTGTTTTCGATGAAGTTTTCAAATATAATAAATTATTGTAGTACTGTAGTAATTTTAAAAATATCACTGTTGAATGTATCGCATGTTAGAGATGTTTAAATAAAATTGCATTGCAGTTGGAAACTGTTCATAATCGATGTATTATACATGATTGATTTTTCTTGTTTAAAATTTAAACTAATGATTACCACAACTTAAAAACAATGGAGATAACATTTTAAAAATTAGTTGCTTTCTCTCTCTTTGCATATATACATTTATTTTTATTCGGTGGATGTTTCAATAGCTGCGAAGAATTTTTTAAAAGCTATTTCATACAAGAGTGACAATTTGCTAAGGTTATATCTTAGGGTAGGGGACACACCACCACACATTTTCTTTTCTGGTTGCCCAGGAAATTTGGCATGGCTACGAATCAAATGCGTAGGTCATCTCCTCCGCAATATTAACCATCTCCTTAGTGGCTTACCGTCGTGGAGCGGGACGGAGCGCTTGCTCCAGGGCGCCGAATGAGAATGGGGCGTTTGGTGAGCTAAACATATGTTTGGCTTAAGTATACCAAATACTATATTATGGAAAAGGGCGCTCGAATGGAGGGGGGTACAGTGCCAGATTTTATTTTTTATGGACCCTATAGAGAAGCAATGTAATATTTTTACCAATGGGAAAAGTATTATGCCCCCATTTCGTACCCCTGCCTCCGCCACTAGTGCATGAACCCTCAGCATGTGTTTAAAACATTTTTCTTTCTTTTTTTTTTTGGTGTGTGTGTGTGTGGGGGGGGGGATTAACTTCGATAACTAACGTAAAATGTATGAAGACTACACATTTTAATACAACTCTATATAGTAGCGGGCAATAAATGAAAGTCAGTTAATGTTCTATTATATTGAACATTTAAAATAATTGCTCCATAAATGGTTATAGTATGTGTCATAAGAAAGTTTCCTTTTAAATCACTCTTTTCATTCTTACTATTTTACAGACTAAAGTAATTTCGGCTATCTTAATCTATGTAATGTTAATAATATTATAATATTAAACATAATGATTAAAGTTTTATAAAGATTATAAATATTAAAATTATTGAATTAAAATGAGATTTATTATAATAAAGGGGGTTACGATAGTAGATTTTAGGTCCTGTAAAGTTTAAGGGCCCCTCATTCCTCTCATGCAAATGCGGTATAATGTGGGCATGTACAATTTTAAGAAATACTTCAATATTCCTTTTTAAAGTTTGATTGGAATGCATTTCAATTGATTGTCAGAGAATTTTACCCCCCAAAATAAAAATAAACCAGTTACTGAACTTGATATTATCTACTTCCGATTTAGAATATTCACTCGAGAAAATATACTCTTAATAAAAATCTGATGTGTCCAATACATGAATTTTGCTACAGAATAACAAATAGATGTTGTGGTGTAAAGACTGGCAGGGGCTCTAATCCGATGGAGCCCGAAATGGTTTTGCATGAATAATGTCTTGTAAAATAAACCTCCAATATATATATATATATATATAATAATTGAAATTTCATATTATAATTATATACTATATATATACACTGCTCACAACTGAAATCACAACACCATAAAGTTGTAGGTGTGGATTTATATAAATCAGGCAATGGAAACAGCAAGGCGAGATATGCAAATGTTCCAGTTTCGTTGCAGATAGTGACGTAACACCTTGCCGAGCAGCATAAAAGCGTCGGGTCAAGGAGGAGCGATATCACAGCTA
Organism: Amaurobius ferox; assembly: GCA_951213105.1. NCBI lineage: Eukaryota > Metazoa > Arthropoda > Arachnida > Araneae > Amaurobiidae > Amaurobius > Amaurobius ferox. The sequence continues at coordinate 95,718,827 of OX578133.1, forward strand.
AATTGTAGCGTCATTGATTTCAGGTTGTAAAAATCATCACAGTATGCCAAGAGTACGTCGACGTACCGCATACGTTCAATTGTCGTCAGCGAAACTGCAACAAATCATTGTTTTACATGTGGGTGGAATGAGCCTTCGAAGAATCGCTGAATTATGGGGTCGTGATGTGAGCACAGTTCAACGGTGTGTGTTACGGTTCGTGAGAGACAAAGAAACGACACGAAGATTAGGTAGTGGAGCTTCCAGGTGTACCACACCACGTGAAGATCGTATGCTTCTGAGAAGCGTTGTGCGGGAGCCGTTTACCACAGCAACCGTGTTACAGCGACATTTATCCCACACTACAGGTAACGTGGTTTCGACGCAAACAGTTCGAAACCGTTTGCATGACGCAGGACTCCGAGGAAGACGACTTTTTCGACACCTACCGTTTCGACGTCTTCACCGGTTACGTCGCCTCCAGTGGTGTCAAATGACATTGAGACGCAATTGGTCGATAGAATAGCGAAACACTCTGTTCACGGATAGAATCACGATTATGTTTTGGCATGCCAAATGGCCGTACTCGAGTATGGCGGCGCTTTCAACAACGCCACCAGGAAGATTTTTCTATCAGTCGCCACACAGTCCCCCCCCCCCCCCCAAGTGGTGCCATGGTTTGGGGTGGTATAACATTTGGTGGACGAACACCTTAGGTCTACGTTTCTGGCAGTATCACGGTACAACGATACGTCTGTGACATTGTGAGGCCTGTGGTACAGCCGTATCTGTCAACCAGGCCTGGACTACTTTTTCAGCCGGATAATGGCAGAACACATACTGCACGGATAACAATGAATAGTCTACAAGGTTTTGATATCCTGCCTTGGTCAGCATATTCTCCGGATTTGTCACCAATTGAGCATATCTGGGTCGCCAATTGAGCATGGGTCGCCAATTGAGCATGGCTCGCCAATTAAGAGAACTTCCAATTCCAGCAAACCATGTTCAGTTATAAGCCCAATTGCATGCTCTGTAGAATGCCATCCCTCAACATACCATTGACCGTCTCATTGACCATATCATTGACCATCTCATTGAAGGGATGCCTTGTTGTATTCAATCCTGTATAGCCGCTCACGGTGGGCCTATTTCATATTGATCTAATGTCAATAAAGTTCCATGCTTTCATTTTCCAAGTATAATTTTTCGATCATTTGCACATCTCCTTGTTACATTTATATTCTGCAAATTTCATAAGAATACATTGATTCCTTCATGGTATTGCAATTTCAATTGTGAACAGTGTATATATATATGTATAATAATAATAATAATAAAAATAATAGTTTGAAAGTCCAATGGTAGAAAAGCGAGAAGCTGCAAATCGAAAAACCTCACTTTATATAACTTTATACTTCACTGTAAATTTCATAAGAATACATTGATTCCTTCATGGTATTGCAATTTCAATTGTGAACAGTGTATATATATATATATGTATAATAATAATAATAATAATAAAAATAATAGTTTGAAAGTCCAATGATAGAAAAGCGAGAAGCTGCAAATCGAAAAACCTCACTTTATAACAAACCTACAAAATTAAAGTATAAAGCAGCAAATCTTCAATCAAATGGGAATATATATATATATATATATATATATATATATATATATATATATATATATATATATATATATAATAAAAAGGTTTGAATGTCCAAAGAAAGAAAAGTGAAAAGCTGTAACACGAGAAACTATATATATATATATATATATATATAACGCTTCGACAGACGATAATTAGCTGAATATTTCAGAAATGAAACTGCGGCTAAATGAATGAATGAAAGAATGTAATTATATTCAGAAATGTAATTGCGGCTTTTCTGATAGTTTGCTGAAATGATCAAAAAAGTAGCAGAAAAGCATGAGCAATGGTTGCTGAATATTTTACAGTGTAGGACTTTCAAGAAGCTTTAAATTACTCACTTATTGTTTATTGCTAACGCATTTAGTTTTTGAGATATAAGCATTACAAATTTTAATAACTGATAATTTTCAATCTTCTTCAAATTGACAAGACGATTACTAGAAAACGATAAGAGCGTTATAAAAGAAAGTTGTTGATCAAGAAACGGAATTTTCTACTAGACATTTTTGTCGCTTACTATTTATATTTACCTTTAATAGTTTAGAGGATATATCGAATAAAAGTAAGCAAAGGGAATCGAAACCTCGCTAGTCCAAAAAATTTCTTTTCTGAAAAGAAAAAAAAAGAAAAGCTTAAAATATTAAAATATTGAAATTATTTTTATATATTCGTAAATAGTAGAAGATGTGACCAAAATCGAACCCCATCTCAAAGAAGTTTGTGGGCTAGTAGTAAGTGGAATGACTAATTTATTAGAACATTATCAACTTGTTGAGTTCTCATTAATCTATTCAACACAGTCGTCTGTGAGTGGTGTATTGGTTTTCATGTTTGTTATTCGTCAAATTCTTAAGGCATTACTTTGTGATATCATAATAACTTCCCTTCTAAACAGGTAAGAATTATTTTCATATTACTAGCATGTAAAAATAGTAAAGGGCTAATAGATTATGTGCTTCTCTAAGAGCTGATAATAGATGACGCCATGTGCACGAAATAATCCCTTTTCCTAAGTCGGACCCCAAATGTTCCAAAGTAGGACCCCTGCGTATTCCAAATTTGAACCCCCACGTTTATCGAAAATTACTACCAGTTGGATTGATTAGGTTTTTAAATGAGAGTGATTAGATTAAAAACAATGGCAGACGATGGAAGAAATGAAAATATGAGACGAGCATGATTGTAGGAATCCGTGGAAGCTATAAGAAAAAAGGAAATGAGATGGTAAAAGCAGTAAAAACATTTAGGAATCAATTGAGCAAAGAGAAAAGATACCTACAGGACGAGGAAGGGAAAAGAGGGTGTGTAACTATACAAACTAAATCAAATAAGGCAGGACACTTAACTTTCCTGGAGAAGCAGATGAGCCGTCAGGAGACGACTCAGTGGTCTCACTTAACTCAATTTCCTCACCAATGAAAACTATATTTAATGATAAACCGATGGATCATAGGGATTTCTATATGTTTTATGACACAAAATAGCCATCAGATGACCGAACTGTGATCAAGATGCGAACAATGAAGTTCTTGGGCCCGTAGAATATTCCGGGGTTCAAATAAATCATTTTGTGCCATAATTTAAGTCTGTCTTATTTGTATTCGTACATTTTTATTTATATTGGGGGTCCAAGCTTAGGAAAAGAAGGAGGACGGGGGGGGGGGGGGGGTTGAATTCGAAGCACTTTTTCAAAACCTTTATTTTCGAATTTTTGACACCTTTTTCTAAATCCGAAAACGCTCTTTACAAAAATTATTTTCGTCGATTTTGACAAAAATTCTTTGACAACTAATCAAGAACTGCTTTTGCATTAAACAAAAAAATAAATAAAAAAAATAAAAATGTTAGCCTTAATATTAACCAAATTACAAAGGGAAAACGAATTAGGAGTTCGACTTTACACATCCCCTATCATATTCCGGACAAAACAAGTATAAATTCATTCATTCGGAGGAAAAAGAGATACATAGTCAAAACTATGAAAAGTGCAATTTGAAACAAAATTAGTATTAAAGAGATGTTTAATGAAATTATCAGTAAAGCTAATAGAATAACCGTGACTCTGTAGAGCTATTAGAATAAATATTGACGTTGTATCTCTTTTTCTTAGCATTCCTGTTAACACTGCTGTTAATATTATTGCCAAAAAACTTCTAATTAAAAATTATAATATTCCCATTATCGACGCTATAACTTCTTGTTTGAACATTGTTGCAGATACAAATTATTTTCGATTTCATGATAATATTGATTTACAATCTTCTGGTGCTCCTATGGGTAGCCCTTTATCTGGCATTTTAGCTGAGGCTGTTTTGCAGGAACTCGAGAGCGAGATTTTGCCTTTTTTATCGCTCAAGCCTAATATTTGGTGTCGTTACGTGGATGATGTGTTTATTATTTAGAACCGCAGTATTAACGACCTTCTTGACCTTTTGGATAATGTCAATAATTTTTACCCGTCCATTAATTTTACGATTGAACATGGGTCTAATTTTTCTTTATACCGTTTCTGGATGTGCTTGTTTTCCGAAATTCTCTTGGTACCAACTTTTATTAATTCTTGTATCCCCTCTAATTCCTATCACCCTATTTCTTCTAAAAAAAGCTTCTTTTAATGCTTATTTTAATCGTGCCTTTAATGTCTGTTCATCTATTCCGGCCTTAATTACTGAAATTGATTCTATCTTTAACCTTGGTTATGAAGCTGGTTATTCTTTCGAGTTCATTTACAAAATATTTTCCCATATTCGTAATAATTTTATGGATCTGAATGCTAAGCTTGTTTCAATTTCTGATACAAATCTAGTCTTCCTTATCAGCCAAAGATTTTTAATCTTCTAATTCATTTTTGCTATAAATTTAATTTCAAGCCTGCTGATTCTACTGCTTCTACGTTATTTAATGTATCCGTACAGATAAATATACATTTAATAACAATTTCAAAAGCCAGGCTGGGGTGTATGTTGTCCCTCTTTTATCTCCCGATAATAACTAATAACTGATAAGTTCTATATGTTGTAACATATGGCTTTATTGGAATCTAATCCATACAAATAGAGATCTCATCACATACAAAAGAAAAATATCAAGAACAAACAAAGCAGCAAACAGGGGAACACAGAGAACACCGTCAATGCAAAAGAAAAGAGTCCCAGGAAGCACACGTCGAAGAGGTGGCAGATATTCTTTATCATTCCATAAGATTCCTAGCATCCCAATAAAGTTTAATGACCTCTCCCTGGCGCTGGGAATCCCTATCCAATCCTGAACACCCAAGAAGATGTTCTGAGTTCATTCTGCCAACATTACATATTGGGCAAATGTTCGTGGAGAGAACACCTATTCTATTTAGGTGCTCTGCTGAACAATAAGTTCTATATTGACAGTACTAAACGTACTGTCGGTATTTGTTTAGCTGAAAATGCTCGCGATGTTAAAAAAGGTAAACTATTCACGGCTCTCGCCCAGTATGTTACTAACGGTAATTTTCAGCCTATGTTTGATAAAACTTTTCTTTTAATTAGCAGCAATCACCCCTGCAATATTTTACTTTATGAATCCCTTTTTATTTATATTTACCGTAATTCTATTTTTAATTTTGACCTCGTTCTGACCCTTGGTTATGCCTGGCGACTCGTTCTTGACTCTCTGAGGGTCAAGTTTTTAGATGATTTTCTAAAAATTCAGTAGCAGTTGCTTTTTAATTTTGTTGACATTTATGTTGGTTATTAAACTATATTTCTTATTGTAATATGACTTTTTATGTTTATTTATTTTATCTCGTTGTTTTTTAAAAGATTAAAAATATATGAATTGATGTATGTAATTTTATATGTAGTTGATATATGTAAATTTTGCCTGACGGGGTATAGTCTATATTTAGGCACTTGTGCGCACTTTATTTTACTTTGCCACTGATGAATATATATATATGATGGTATGATATATATATATATATATATCTGATGATATATATATATTGTCTATTTCACGTCTATGAAGGAAATGGTCATGTCCTAGCCTTAACAGCATGGCTCGTGGTAATTACTAAACAATAGTGCCGATTTATGTTTAGTTAAATACATTTACAAAGCATTCAGGCATCTGATAGTGACAACACCAACATACTTAATTCTTAAGATTTTTTCCATCGTTCTGTATCCCATTTGCTTCAACATAAACACTTACATTTAAGATTGCTATTTCTCAACTACTTTCAACACGATTCTATTCTTAATTTTTTTTTTCAATTTTCAATATTTGAAAATATGTTTGCCTGGTTTGAACCCCCAGATAATCAAAAAGCTTCTGACATGCATTAATGAGGAAACTTTATTCCATTTGCTCAACTTGACGGACAACCCAATGAATGAATCACGACTATTACATTAATACGTACAGCTCAAACTGCTGCTAATGTATTAAAAATTGTTGCTAATGTATTAAAAATAAAAATAAAATTTTGTGACATACACCATAAAATGAATAGTGTCGACCGGTTTTGAAGGCAAGAAACAGTCTTCTTCACCAGGACACAAAACAGAGCAACTTTCACCCGTTAGACAACTCGTTCGGCAACTGATGTCAAAGCAGCAAAAGTGACTGAAGCAGAGAAAGGGATTGACAACGGCGAGAAGGGAAAAACGATAAAAAAAAAACACAGAGAAAGGAATGAGTAGTAAAACACCATGATAAACAGTAAAATACCAAAGAAGAAAGTGAATCTCCAACAAATGATTTAAAGCACTTGCTCAATAAATAAAACTACTAACATACGTGTTCTTTTAAATTAAAAAAGGCAACTAACCGGTTTCGGAAGCTACATGAGTCGTCCAAACCAACTCTGAAAATAACAATTTCTAAACCAATTCGAAAAATATGTAAAATAGAAAATGAAGGAACTATCTAACCGGTTTTGGAGGCTAAAGAACTGACTTCGGTAACAAATAATTAGGAAAACAATAAAAAATATTGAAACAGGCAGATAATTATTACCTGAAAGAGAAGGAAACAAATGATATCAAAAAATTAAAACAGATATTTCCAAGCAGAATAGGAAACAGGTAGTAAGAAGCAGTCGAGAAACTTTCAAGAACGTTCAAAAATGTAATTAAGAGTAAATTGGGTTTCAGCTTCCGAAATATTAAAACATGAGTCCCAAGAATGTTCAGCAATTGAAGACTTAGATACTTCTTATTTAGACCCATGTGTTCCATAATACGAAAATTAAGAACTATTTTCATCTAGCTAACACAACTAAAATCGCATTCGCATGGAATGTGATAAACATCTCAACGATTCAAGACAAGAATAACGTCTTTAGGAGAAGGAAAATGCATTTTGTTAAGAGGTCTAAAGCCACTCTTAAAATTGAAAAGGAATAGAATATTGGCAACGTTTTAGCTAACGGATGTCCAAAAAGGTAAAACGATACAATTACGTGGACAAACTTCTTGTCGTTGCAAGTTACAAACCAATTTCGGGTTGTTGAATTTATGCAACGCCTTTAATAATAGTGGGATTTTTGTCACTCTCTGCATGCAGTACAATGAGCCTGTGCACCGTGGTGTTCATAGTTAGGTAAATTATTTCTTTCAGTGCGGAAACCTGAAATAATTTTTCCAAACTTCCTTCTATGATCATAGCTCGTGACTTCATGGTTTCTGAGTTGTAATCAATTTGTGATTCAACCGGAGAAAAACGCACCTAAGTTAGTCTGCGGGCGATCAGGGAGAGGGGGAAATTCCTTAAATATCTGGAAACAATCTTTCAACGTCACAGATCAGTCTCATCATTCGGAATGGCTTCCTGTAGCAATGAACTAAGCTGCGATGGGTGTATTCAGTGTTAATAGCCAAGTCAGTGAGGATAACGGAATTGTGTATAAAACGCATTTTACGATTCGTGTGTAAAAAATTTGTTGTGTCGGACACGTGTCTTTCTCTATCGACAATTTTATACATAATGGGAAAACAATAAAGAAAATTAAAGTTTTCTCATAAAATATTCCGAAAATCCATAGAGTTTACTCTGTTATCTATTATAAAATATCTGATATGGGCAGCACATGGATTTTTTTACATAATGCAATGATTTTACATCTTTCACAGCGAAATTAAGAATTACGATGATTATTCACAGCACAATGTGATTTAGCACCACATACATTGAAATTGGACGCTTTTGCAGCAACTTATATGTCTAAACAGAATGACATATGATTCATACTCACATGCAAAATCCTCATCAAAGTGCAATGGGCATGTAATTAATAACCCGTGAAATAAATGAATATTGGCGAATTCCTTGACGTCAAAATATATATACATACAATTTGATACTTGATATGTTTTCTATATAGACTAAAAACGTTATACACATAAAACGTACATTGGACAAGACAAATCAAATAGACAGAGGGACACAAATATTTGTTAAGGCAGTTCTAAAAACGTTCTCTCCAGTGCAGAAGAACAAGATGTGTTTCAGGGTCTCCTCTGGGTGTCAAAATATACAACTATCACAAGGAGTATCTTCTCTCGTGAATGGAATGAAAAAGATCCACGAAAATGATGTTAACAGATTTGTCGCATAATATTGGATAAGGAAAGTGGACATATTTAATGAGAACACTAAAACAAAATCCTGCTTGTAAAACAAGATTATAAGTCCCCTTATTCAAGCCAAAGCAGAACAGTTAGAACAGTATATGCGCCCTTAAGAAAAGCTGAGAGCGAACTGCTAAGAAGCAAGCGATGAGTAAAAACAGAAGTACTAAAAGAAGAATCCTTTCTAGAAACAAGAACGTCTAAAAAGGAAAGTTGATTGTCCGTTTCAGTTTCATACGTAAATGTAATATAAGTGTCAATGGAATTAATATGGTTAATAATAGAAGAGAGATTGAATGGATTCTCCACAAGAATAAAGGTATCATCCACATATCCAAACAAGTATTTAAATATAAGTTTTTGAAACACCTTTTCTTCAAAATAATGCATGTACAAATCGCAAAGAAACAGTGACAAAGAATTCCCCAATTAAATTCTTCAGAGTGTTTGAAATAATTTCCATTGAAATGGAAAATGTTCCACACATAATTTTGTCAGTGCAGAAAATTCCTTAACTTCAACGTCAGAGTAATAAAATTCCCCAAGTCTTTTTTTTTTTTTTTTTAAGCACAGAAGATCACTCTGCATAGAAATATTAGTGAACAAGGATTTGACACCCAAAGCATTGTACAGTTTGCCGGACAGAAATCTTTTAACTTATTAACAAACTCATAGTATTTTATTAAATGTGAAAATTATTATCTAATAAGAGGGAAAACGTGTTAACTAAAATCCGTGCAAGAAGATAAGAAGCAGTGCCAACGTTAGATATAATGGGCCTAAAAGGAATATTCATCTTGTGAACCTTTGCAATTGCAAAAAATCGTGTACAATTTACAATAGAGGATACAACTTCCCTCTTAACAGAGTTTTTAACAACGTTTTTGATATTTTTAGATATCCGTTAGTTGGGTCTTTTAATACTTCATTATAAAGTCCCTCATTTAATAAATTTTCCCTCTTTCCAACTTAAGTGGACTTATCAAGCAAAACTATTTGGTCCCTCCTTGTCAGCTTTGGTACTGACCAAATCAGGATTATACATTTCAACTCTTTTAACGCACTTGCTCGTTCCTAGTAAGGATGGAATGATGATTATGGGTGTTTGAAGAAACAATGTTAGCCACTAAATGTCTAAAACATTATCTTTGTGTCAAAGAAATATAGCTATGCTTTAGAAATCCTTCAATAGCCACAATTAGCTTTGTAATTAAGGACGACCTGACTGATACTATCTACTTTTTTAATTTTATGTCATTGTTTTAATAAATTTCTTTGAAAAACGTGCAATATCTTAATAACAGTTAATTTTAGCGTTCTTAAAGTTTGTGTCATTCGTTTTATAATGAAAAATTACGTATGGAATGATTATTTATTTAACAGCATTAAAGATTCTGATATTTTAATGATTTTTTTTTTAAATTAATTCGCAAATCGTGTAATAATTTGAGAACGGTTCATGCTGGTGTTCTAAATTTTGCATCATTCTCTTTCTAATAAAAAATTACACGGGAAATCATTATGTAATCATCATTAATAAAGGTTCGGATTTTCTGATGATTTTTTCAAAAATTCATTCGAAAATAACAGCGAGGGGCGATCGTAAGATTGCTTTTAAAATCAATAGGGTTCCAGAATACAATTATTGTAATAATCATATCAAATTATTTTCAAAGTGCTCTATTTGTTCGGGAGATATCGCGTCCACAGACTGACTCATGGATAGACACACACACACACACACACACTAAATACGTACACATAAAGGCATCACATCAAAAATGTTCAATTCGAGTTTAGAGATGCTTAATAAGTGCTCTTCTTTCAAAATCTCGAATTAATATTTTCAACCAAGTCACAATACTTTCACTATTCATTATACTATGTATGCATGTAGGGAGAAAATAAGCCTACAAACTATTTCGTAGTTCATTTAGTTATTTCCAGAGACATCGCGCTACCTGTGGAAAAATGAGATTTCTAATATGCCGAGAATGGCTCATGTATATTACTAAAAATGATGTTGAGACCCAGACCGTCCGACCTACCAGAAAGGTGTAAGGCAACTGCTTGGACGGCCGGATTAAAAATGATGTGTATTAATTGCTAGTTAAAAGTACTTACAAAGCACAAGTCAAATGCACTTCAAAGCTCATTGTACAATAGTGCCCATATTTGATTTTTAAAATTATTTTTATTCCATTTTAGATTTGAAAAAACGTGCAATATCTTGAGAAGAGACCATGCTACCGTTCTAAAAATTATTTAATTCGTTTTTAAATTTAAAAAAATCATATAAAATGCCCTTTCTCGCAATTAATTTTAACATTTTTATGTGTTTATACATTTTTTTCGACAAAAATTATTGTCTTGTGACAATTATTCATTCGTAAAATCTCATTTTATTTCTCAATTTGTTCCAGAGATATAAAGCTCCATGTGTAAAAATAACATTTTCAATATCTTGAAAACAGCTCATGATAATTCTTATAAAATGATGTGCACTTATTTTTAGTTCACATACAGTAGAAGACCGATATAGCGCAGTTGTTGGGGGACATATGTCCTCCCGCATTATAGCTTCGTGCTGTATCGAACCCCGCTGTAATGATGATTTCATTTTCAATAGATATTTTTTTACCTTGTTATATTGAATCCGCAGTACTTCAAACCGTGATGTACCGGATTTCTACTGTATTTAACAAAGCGTTAAATTATTTTATAATAGTGAATATATTTATTATTTTAAGGAGGTTTTCATTTTAGATCTCAAAGATATTCCATATCTCGAGTACGGCGCTACGGTGCATGTAAGCACTTTGTCAGTGATGGCATGTGAGCTTATAAATAAAAAATGTGATGTGGGCAGTACATGACTTTCACTTTATAATATAATGAATTTACTTCTTTCAGGGTGAAAAAATATATAAGATCCGCGACACAATGCTTTTAATGTTGAATTGTACATTTGACGCTTTTCCGCATAACAACATGGAAAACTATTTTTATTATAACTACTTGTTTATTTGTATAAGTTATATTTGTATTATAAGTACTCAATTTATATTTCGCGCAACTCTAAATTGATAATTATCGATATTGATCGCATCCGTAATAAGCAATATAGTCCATATATTAAAACATTTTAATAATTAATTCATCAATTTGGCATGATTTTCGTCAATTTGGTGTCATTTATGACATTTTGATGATATTTTCTTCAATCTGGGGTAAAATATCGCCATGCTGACGATATTTTGCCAAATTAGTCGCCAGGAGTCATGGGCGCCCATAGGGGACGGAAAAAGGGGGAGAGGCACTGGCCCTGCCCTCGACTTTCAAGATCACAAAGGCGAATATCTGGCTAGTCCATGTTGTATGTCTTATCCTTGAGTTTGCCTTCCACTTCAGGAAAAAATTCTATGAGCGCCCGTGCCACGCGTTATAAACAGAGGGAGAGAAGAGTTTTTTTTATATATAAATGACTATTGGTGAATCGATGGACTTCAAAATACACAACTATTACCCAAAATATCTTGTCTCGTGAATTGAACGAAAATCCACGAAAATGATTTTGACAAATTTGTCGTATAATATTATATATGAAAGTGATCATATTTTACAATAGTAGAGACCTTTTTAATACCATTTTATGTAATTCTTTTGATACATTTATTTGAAAAACGTACAATATTTCGAAAACAATTTATGCTAGCTTTTTAAAGTATATGCCGTTCGTTTTCCAGCAAAATCAGAAGACATGAGTAACGGTCATTTGTGTAGCATTAATGAAGGTTCTGATTTTTATTGATTTTTACAAAATTTCTAGGTCTTCCGAACATTCGATTGCATTTAAAATTAATATCGTTCCAGTTTTCACCGATTATAATATTTGTACCAAATGTTGTTCGAAATGCTCCATTTGTTCCTGAGATTCACAGACTCACATATACGCGCGCACCTCAAAAACAGTCGACTAGAGTTCATGGATGCTTGAAACCTGCTCTTCCGTCGAAAACTTGAATTCGAATTTTCGACCCCGTCACAATACTGTATATATAAAGTAGTTATTTTTGTAATACTTTAATTATTTCATTTTAACAATAATCATCTCGAAGAAATGAGCGCCTCCACTTGGTCCGACTTCTTTAAAAATCAATAGACCTCTGATGTTTATAGATTGAAATAATTGTGTCAAGTTCCATTCGATAATCTTGAATTTTTAGAGATTTTGCCTCCAGCAGCGTCTCCAGATGAAAATGGGGGCAGGGGTAACCAAATATTCTGTTTCCCATTTCCCTAAATATCATTTCTCCGAACTTCAGTGGGTTCCAGTGGATTCTTGGGGGGGGGGGGAATGGCCCTCCCTTCCCTCTTGGCGACGCCACTGATCGTCTCCCTAGTCTCATAGACAGAGTGAACTAGAATCATGCGTATGTGTCAACATAATTATTCATACAAGTTATATAAACATAGCATTTGCACATTTATATTGTGTTTGAAATTTATTTTCAGCACATTTACAATAACTAAAACATTATTTAATCCAAAACTTTATATAAATATATATAAATATTTGCTTCCTACCCCGAAATACAAAAATTCTATGATCAATATTTTTCTTTCTCAAATTTTCTGCTCATTTTACGCCATCATGACCCTGCAACTTTAAACAGAGATTTATATCCTTACGAATGACATAAATATAAGTTGAAATACACAACGAACTCGAGTCCCTTTCCGTTGGACGACACTATTTTTAGGGCCTTCTATCCAGACTCCAGAATAACTTTACATACGCTTCGGTAACGGAGTGTGAACCTTAAACTACTGAAGCCATCCTTTTTCTGCAGGGAATAGAACAAATGAGTTCGCATGGAATTTTGTTTATGAGTGTCTGCGGCTGTGTCCTAAGACCTTTGCAGTTCGAAAGAGCCTTACTTCATTTCACCGACTGATGATTTTTTGATTGTGTGACATCATTTGACATCCCTTAGGTGAGAAAGAGCACGAGAGGATCTGCGTGGGTTGAAGTGAAATGGGTCGCAGTGGGTGCCATGGCTTGGCTTGAAGATGACAATTTTTAACAGCTCTGATTGTCTCTATTTTTTGCACAAATATACTAAAAAAGTCTGATGTGTTTTGATTTTTTTGGAGGGGGCTGGGGGGTGGAGGTTATAATAACACAAATTAGAGCCTTCTTATTGTTAGATCTTGCTAAGAATTAATAGACATATTATTATTATTACTGATTAGAACGGATTATCTGGTGTTGTAGGAGGTCAAAATAAGAGTCCGCAACGTAAATAATACAGATACAGACAACACTACTAAATTTCCAGAACGCCTATTTTGAACCAAAATCATTCTAGTGCTCCGATTTTTTTTTTCATTCGCAACCGTGCCAATTGTACAATGGAGTCGTAAACGCCCAAAATATTATAATACATCCTAAATAAGCATGCTGAAAATAATTGATATCGCAAATTAAGAAAAAAAAGAAGAACAAGAAAAAAAAAATAGATCCCCCACTTTTGACGATGCACAGTTGCTTCTGTCCCAACGCGGGCGGCCTTTAATAATAAGCACCCGTAAGTGAAAATTGCATGTTAATCGGATCAACAGGGGCTGAGATATATCAAATCGTTGATGAAAAATTGGTAAAAATTAAATGTTATCTCAGCGAGGTTTCATCCTCGCAATTTCTCCTTTTTGCAATACTTTCCCTGTATATATACTTTGTAGAGAACGTCAAAAAATATTAAAATAAGTCCAGGTTCCCTTTCAAGAACAAGTTGTTTTTTCCAAAGATGTTAAAAAAAAAAAAAAAAAACTCGATGTAATCCGAATGTATGATTGAAAATGGCGCTAGAGAACGACGTGTTACAGCATTTTTTTTCAATTCTTCATATGCTGTACGGAACATGTATTAGCAGTTGTTGTTAAATTGGAAGATCACCCGTAAAAAAAATACGATGTTTCGTGCCACATGTTAAAATCCGATGGAAACACAAAAATGGCGTGTAAACGTCATTTTTTGACGTCACGTTGAAAGCAGTTTAGTCAGTTCTGTCACGTTTGACTCTTGTCTTTATACACACGCACTTACAAACATACAGATATATTTTCATGTAAATGTTCCTATTTTATAAAGTCATTTATATGGTGTATGACATATTAACTGAAGATCATATTCAATTAATTCTGGAGCAAAGTGGTTAAAGAATAGAAATATAAAATATATAGTTCGTATATTCAGATAAATGTGGAATGTAAGTATAAATTTCTGTGCATTTTAAAATATGTGAGTAATGGAGGGTTTTCTAACGAAGTCCTAAATATTGTGTATAGAAATAGATGTAAATGCATGAAATTTTATGAAGTCGTTTGTATCTAAACTTCTTATGACAGCGGGGATTAGTTAAATATCACTTCAAGGTAGTAGTCGGCAGCGCTTCTACTCACTGATGCACTGCTATTTGTTAGTAACAAAATTTAATTTTTATCATACCGTTGTTTTAACTAAAATTCTTTGAAGCATCTATTTTTTAAGATCTACTATAGATGGTGACTGATATGGTGACTGATATGGATTCAGCATAGAACTCCTCAGGAAGTTCGAGTTCACTGAGGATTTCAATCTCTGGCTCTGGAGATTTCACTTCAGAATCAAAAATTTGTATTTTCCTTGCACCATCTTTTCCCAGGATCTGCTATAGATAGAGCTTAGGTGATAACTGATATGGATTCAGCATCACATTCTAAAGAAGGCGGGATGTTTTAGTTAGGATTGCCATTTACGGCTCTCTTTCATTTCAGGTTAAAAAAAATCGCGCAACATCTATTTTTCAGGAATAGCTATAGATGGAGTTTGAGCGATGACTACTGTGGGTGGCAACATCAAATTTTGAAGCGGTTGGGGGACAATGGCCTCCGTCAGCAACAATGCACATTTGAATTTGAAATAGAATAGGACCGCGTACTCTTTGACAAGTATGGCAGGTGTCACCGTGTTATAGTCTCTGAATATAATTCAGGAGATAATTCATAATAATGAAGACATTTTAATCGATATTTATTGCTTTTCATATACGCATTTTGTTCGTTCCTGGTGTCGATTTCTACTAATTAGACATGCTCGACAACTTTGAAATTGGTAATTTCCGTCTATCTCTTTATTGCCATGTTCATTATCCTTCATTTTTCATTTTTCCTCTAGCCTTGTTGCAATAAATTATATTCGATTGTGGAATGGTTACTTTACTATAGTTAAACCTAACGTGTACACTCATAGACCCTTCCTTACAAAGTTTTCGGTGTGCTTTTTTAGGTACCCCGTGTAAGTTTTGAAGTTGTTTTAGTTATAAAAACAAAAGCACTTTCATTTTGATAAACTGCACGTGAAGGATAAAACGCCACCATCAAAAATCTACTGTCGGAAAATTTCCGAATGTAACTGAATTTATAATTAAAATCTCAGGTTAATTAAACTCACGAGATTCTTAATCATAGACGAAACTCAAGCAGTCATGTTATCTACTAATAAGTAATAGACGGAATGGTAGACAAATCGAACTAAAAAGTTTTTCATTGCCTCCAGAGCTTCATGAAATACACACTATTTAAGATTTATTTGAATCGGTATAAGAGGAAGCATGGGCATTATTTCGCGTCTGCGTAAATATGTGAAAGGAAGTTAATGCTATTCACAAAAATATACGCATGAATGCCATAGAACCGGGTTCAAAAAATTATCTTTTTGGATGCTTCACAAATTTGACGCGCATCCGTTCCAATGCACTAAATTTATCGAAGAGCAAGCAATAAAAGGGGAAAATAATAACTTTAAATTTCGGGTTATAAAAAATATACGCTGCATTAAATGTTTGGTTTGTAGATCATGAGATTATAATTAGTTATTTTAGTTTGTTTCGAACTGGGATAATTTTGTCAGTATTGCAATAGGTTGATTCATAGATGAGTAGTTACACTGTAAAATATTCAGCAACCTTTTTCTCATTTTTTCAGCTACTTTGTTGGTAATCGATAAACTGACAAGAAAAGCCACAATTACAGGCTTTCGTGAAAATTTTAGCTTCATTTTTGATATTTTCAGCTAATTATCGTTTGCCGAAGCGTTATTTTTATCTCTGTGTGTATATATATGTACGTATGTATGTATGCATGTATGTATGTATGTATATATATATATATATATATATATATGTATATATATATATGTATCATAACTATCAAGATCCTTACTCCCCATTACGGACAGCTACTTTCAGAACTTTCAAACATGCTTGCAAATGTTTTACAGTGTACGAAGCTGACCACGGAGATCAATCCATAGGACTAGAGTTCGAGCCGCCATACAGATTATATGTGCAAGCTGCGAGCGTTAAGTTTTCAGGAGTTTCTAGTATGTAATTCAAAAACCTGATCGCTTCCGTTAGAAAATACTCTGTACGATTTAGGGTTAGAAGTCTGGGCGAGACAAAGTTTCACTATTTTACCCTGTCCAGTCCGACTGTATAAGATCCCAAACTCTACCCGATCCCAAAGATATTTTGATAGATATTTTGAAATATAGAATTTAAGCCCAGCGCATCCCAACCCGAACTCCCTTGGGTCTCAGCCCGGTGTGACCCGAAGTAATGTTTATCCAAACGTGTCAAAAACATGATTCCGTGCTATTTTGGTGCTCATATAATTACATTCGAAGTCAGAATTAAATTTACCTTTACATAGCCAAATTCAACAAAGTACTTAGATTAGATTTTTAAACTTTTCAAACATTAAATATCTCTTTGAATATCTCACTTCCTATGAATCATCATCTAAGCTCTATCTATAGTCAGCTTTATAAATAGATGTTTCACGAAAAATTTTATAAATTATGTATTTAAAATAAATAATAATTATGATGTATTTAAAATAAATACATCATATATACAGATTCATTAAGTTCTTTGCAATTACTTTCATCTAGAATGGCCATGCTTCATCCCATTGCCTCAGATATCCTCCAACTTGTGCATCGTCTGAAGGCACGAGGACACCATATTCAATTTTGTTGGGTTCCAGGGCATGTTGGTATAAAGGGAAATGAATTGGCTGATACCGCTGCAAAAACAGCTAATCGTATTATGAATCATCCCATTCCTTTGACAGATATTAAAAAAACTATTAGTAAAATATTATATGACAAATGGCAACATTCATGGAATCAGCAAACTCAAAATAAATTGTATGAGATAAAGCCTTTAATACAGAAGTGGACTAGTTTTCAGTGTAGGAAACTTGATGTTATATTAACTCGTTTGCGCATTGGTCATACTCGTTTTACCCACAGACACTTACTTTTAGGAGAAATTGAACCCTTTTGTAATAGTTGTCAAACGTCAGCAAGTATCAAACATATTTTAATTGAGTGTTCGAGATATAAACATTTCCGTTTTAAGCATTTCAAGACTTATACTTTACATTTGGCAGAATTGATTGGAGAAAATCCTCATTTGGAGCTTTTCCCATTCCTACTGGACATTGGATTTTTCCATCATTTTTAACTTCACTTTTTATAACCTTTTAGTCATTTTTCATCTCGTTTTCATTGTTGTACATGTTCCATAGTCATGGATTTTCTCACACATTATCACTATTTTAAATTATACACATGTTTTAACCCATAGTAATTTATGTATCTTGGTACCATATGTCTGGCGCAGCATATCCTCTTTGGATCTTGTGCCATTAAACCATAATCAACCAACCAACCAACCAACCACGAAAAATTTTTGAACCAAAAAGGTAAACCCGGAAGTGAAAATCCTTTCTAAACCACTTTAATTCCTCCAGAATCTGATGATCAATTCGTAACAGTTATTATTTTGGCTCTATCTACTTGAGAAATAGAAATAGATGTTTCAAATAAAATGAACATTTTTGAACGCGAAATGCGTAAAGAGAAGTAGAAGCGGAAATCCTTAGTAATCCCCCCCCCCTCTCCTTCCCTACCTCCTCCGAAATTTGATGGTGAATCCACATGTACGTCATCATCTAATCTCTATCTATAAGCAAGCAGATCCTGAAAAATAGACGTTTCAAATCAAACTTTAGTAAAAACAATAGTATGGCAAAATTTTTGCCACCAATAATCTTAAGGACAGTTATATCTTTTAAAAGCTTAAATCTGTGGAATTTATTTGTATTATCGGTTTGTTTAAAACAATAAATTTTCTTAATTATCAAATTTGAATTAATTTAAAGATTTTTACTTTCCCTAAAATACACAGTATTTGTAAAGGGAATATGATGCGATTAAAACTCCGACTTTTGAATGTTGATGGATTGGCATGTTTTGAGTATCAATGAATACGAATCAACCATTTTTTAATTATGTCTGTGTATTTGCATGCCTGTTTAGGTGTGTGTCTGTGAATCTGTGGCCACGATAACTCTAGAATTTATTTTTAGATTTTTTTTTTTTAAATTCTTAAAATTTTTATATTTGACAGAATAGTTGTATCTTCTAACCAAGAATAATCTTACATTGAAGTGCTTAAAATATTGCTTGAAATAGTGCTTGATCTAAATTCGCAATGGCCACAGATTGTCTGTGAATCTGTGGCCACGATAACTCTAGAATTTATTTTTAGATTTATTTTTTTTTAATTCTTAAAATTTTTATATTTGACAGAACAGTTGTATCTTCTAACCAAGAATAATCTTACATTGAAGTGCTTAAAATATTGCTTGAAATAGTGCATGATATAAATTCGCAATGGCAACAGATTGTCTGTGAATCTGTGGCCACGATAACTCTAGAATTTATTTTTAGATTTTTTTTTTTTTAAATTCTTAAAATTTTTATATTTGACAGAATAGTTGTATCTTCTAACCAAGAATAATTTTACATTGAAGTGCTTAAAATATTGCTTGAAATAGTGCTTGATCTAAATTCGCAATGGCAACAGATTGTCTGTGAATCTGTGGCCACGATAACTCTAGAATTTATTTTTAGATTTTTTTTTTTTTAAATTCTTAAAATTTTTATATTTGACAGAATAGTTTTATCTTCTAACCAAGAATAATCTTACATTGAAGTGCTTAAAATATTGCTTGAAATAGTGCTTGATCTAAATTCGCAATGGCAAAAGATTGTCTGTGAATCTGTGGCCACGATAACTCTAGAATTTATTTTTAGATTTATTTTTTTTTTTAATTCTTAAAATTTTTATATTTGACAGAACAGTTGTATCTTCTGACCAAGAATAATCTTACATTGAAGTGCTTAAAATATTGCTTGAAATAGTGCTTGATCTAAATTCGCAATGGCCACAGATTGTCTGTGAATCTGTGGCCACGATAACTCTAGAATTTATTTTTAGATTTATTTTTTTTTTAATTCTTAAAATTTTTATATTTGACAGAACAGTTGTATCTTCTAACCAAGAATAATCTTACATTGAAGTGCTTAAAATATTGCTTGAAATAGTGCTTGATCTAAATTCGCAATGGCCACAGATTGTCTGTGAATCTGTGGCCACGATAACTCTAGAATTTATTTTTAGATTTTTTTTTTTTTTAAATTCTTAAAATTTTTATATTTGACAGAATAGTTGTATCTTCTAACCAAGAATAATCTTACATTGAAGTGCTTAAAATATTGCTTGAAATAGTGCTTGATCTAAATTCGCAATGGCCACAGATTGTCTGTGAATCTGTGGCCACGATAACTCTAGAATTTATTTTTAGATTTATTTTTTTTTTTAATTCTTAAAATTTTTATATTTTACAGAACAGTTGTATCTTCTAACCAAGAATAATCTTACATTGAAGTGCTTAAAATATTGCTTGAAATAGTGCTTGAACAATCGCAATTTCCCGTAATTTACTGGATAGAGATATGGCAAGCAATGTTTAACTAGTCCTCATCAAATTATATGTTCTTAATTGCCCTTTATATACCATAAAGCAGTTTAAGAAACAACCAATTTCATCATCCTTAATTCTTATCACGTCCTATGAACGTTGGGGGATTATCTCCCCAAGCGAAAGTGTGTTTAATATTATAACAAAAAATCTCTTAATAACTGCTATTGTGTTTGTTTTTTTATACGTGTGCCCAGGTTGGCTACTCTTGCACTTGGTAAGCCTATTAAGAATTAGTATTCTGTTCCATTACCCTTGAAGCATAGAACATAAAACTGAGGGCGGCTTGTAATAGACTATTCGCGTGCCGCACTTGTTCTAATCGCTGTGGAGAAAATCGTCAAAGATTTTGAAAAAATTATAATGATAACGCGTAGCAAAGAACCCTTATTAAAATGTAGTGCGTAAGAACAATCTATTTCAAGAGAAGCTCTATCTGAGCTATTGATTAGATCATTACTAGCTAATGATTTTTGCTGGGAGGATTTTTTTCACCTTTCACTTAATATTTCTACATGCTTCTTTCTCTATCGCGCCGCGTAATAAACGAGGCACTGGAGGGAGATGCGTGCTTTAAAGAAATAAGCTTTATAATATTGGTAGCTTTAGTGTGAATGTACTGTATCTGCTTTCAATGTCATCACTGAAAATATTATGAAAGACGCTTCGTGCAAGTGGCTGAATAATGTTGGAAGCGGTGTTTTTAGTCTTATGATAGTATATAATTGGATTAAAATTCTCATATAAATTCCGAATCACGTTGTAAAATTAGATGAAAATAAAGACAGTTAAATCTAAGATTTAAATGTCGTTGAAGCCCAATATAATATTAAACTAATAACGATTTTGTATCAATAATTATTATTAATTATTGACGCAAAATAATTATGTTAATAGTTATTCATAATTATTGACACAATTAATATAGTTAATACAATTAAATGCAATTAAAATAATTGTGTCAATAACTATTAATTTTAATATTATTTTAGTTTTGAAATTCATTATAAAATAAATTATAATTATAATTATTATAATTTGGATTTATTATTTCTCCCTCTCTCCATTTATCTCTAGTTCTCTATCTCTACCTCTATCTATCTATCTATCTATCCATCCTTCTATCTATCTCTCTATCTATTTATCTATAATTTCAATGTGGAACAAAATGTTTATGAATGTATATAATTCAGATTATTTCAGGGGAGATAGTAATTTTCGAGGGTGAATATTACATAAATTTTGCCAAGACTTTGATTTTGAATAAAAAAACTAGGTGTTTTCATATTTTTCAATGGAAATTTTAATACTTCGACATTTGTATGTTGTTAATATGAAAATATTGATTTTTTATAAATACATATCTTGACTGATTCTGGAATAACTGATTTTGAAGATAAGTCATAACTAAAAAAATAAGCAAGAGTTGATTGTCCGCAACATTGTTTTTTAACTAGAGTCACCAGAAACAATTTTTGTTTCATTAAAGTGAAGCTATGAATAAAACCAAACAAATTTGAAGATATTTTGCAAAAAAAATGCTAATTTACATATTTTCTTTAAATCAAACAAAAATAATTTTATTATAAATTTATTTTTCAAAAATTATAAATTTCAGGTTAAGCACATTCATGCTCTATGTATATTAATCACTTAATCATTCATGCACTATGTATATTGTTCACTATGTATATTAATTTTCAAGCAAGCAATTTTTTTTTAATTATGAGGACAGACACGAAAATTTGAAACTAAGAAAAAATGATTTAAAGAAACTCTAAATTGGGAAAAATTGCAATGTATACAAATGCACTTTTATATCTGCATGCAAAAATTGAGCCCGATTTTGATGCGATTTGCTTTAAATTACTCCTGAAAATGTAATGTTATCATTAATATTAAATTTAAGCATCAGTTAAGTTAAAAACTACTATCACCCCTTAAAGTAGATACTTTAAAGAGCCTACAATTAAATGGAAGTAATCAGTACCTGATTTACACACGTATTAACAGGGCTGTCACACTGGACACTTAAATTCTGAAGTATATCAAAATATGAAATGATGAAAAATTAAGAAATTCGAAAAATTAACATGGTTGTGATAAAAAAAGCAACAAATCTTGAATAAACATAACTAAACAACAATACTGTTAGAATCAAAAGAACAATGTCGTTAAATGGATAATGGTATTATTTAATTAGAGTTTGTTTATAACAAAATTTTGCAAAAATCACATTTCACATATAAAGTCACTTAAATAGAGAAATTCCTTAGACATTTCATAAAAGGAACTTCTACTGCAGTTGTAATTACACTTTATACTACTTGGTAACATAAAAAAATAATATCCATGCCTTCTAAAATGTGCAAAAGTAACTAAAAAAATTTTAATTAATAAATTACAGTTAGTTGATCTTGATTTCCATTATACTTTTGTTTTAACCATTTATTAGCTGTTAACGCTACACATAAATTTTTAAATGCTTTTAGAAGCTACCAAAGATTAAAAGGCCCTAGGCATAATCTTCCATAAGTCAGGTTCTGCATTCAATATTGTTTTATTGCATTCAATATTGTTTTATAATTATGTACGGTGATTTTGTGTTAAAAAAAATTCTTCTACTTACAGTTTAAAGTGGGTATTGAATCCCTTTGCATATATATGTATACCATATGCTGGATTTACACTCATTGTGACCATCAATTGAATGGAAGATCATAGTTCTAGACTTAAGACAAAAGTAAGCTTTAATTTCTTTAGAGTCATTTAGTTCTTACTAAAATGTCAAGATCTTAGAAAATTATTATCCCAGGATAATAGTATTTAAATAATAATTATTTAAATTATTATTTAAATACTATTATCCTAGAAAATTGATTTCGTATTTACTTATGCATTAAAGTTTAGTAGATCTTGATATATACAGTCCGGGGAAAACAAATCTGTGATTTTCTCTGGAAAATTGTGTAAAATGTTGCATTTATATAGAAAAAAAACAGCAGATATACCCGACAGTGCTAGTGATTTAAAAGATATGCAAATATCAGTAGTATTCTAAATAAATTATGTCCTTCTTCAAAAATTACTATTCAAATATTTAATTTAATTTCCCTGAAAAAATAGAAGAATTTGTATGCAAAATTATTTGCACAGGCAGCTCAAAGGCTAAAGCATTCTCGTCTCGTTTGAAAACAAGTTTACAAAAGATATAAAGTTCGGTCTACATACGCCAAAATGAAGACGCTTAAATGGTAGAAGGTATATTTGTACCATTTTTATACTATTTCAGTAATCGGTTAAACACAATGGAAAATATATGAATTTGAAACATCCTTGGCAATATTAAAACAAATGACTTGAAATTGAAAATATCAGTAATTCCCGTGATCCCTATATCTTAAGTATCCTAATGCCGTAATAAAACTCAATCTTACTTTATAAAGGAAGATGTCTGTGTGTCTGTCTGAGCAGTCTATAGTGGAAAATCTAACCGCCGTAGGAACATGAAATTTGGTACGCAGGTACTTTAGGACCCGAATAAATGCACCTCGGCGTTATTATTTTAATTTTAGATTAGTGTTTTAGTTATTTTATGTTTTAGCCCAATTCACAACGATTTTCGCTGATATTAACACAAATTGATTTCTTAGCAACCTAAAATATTATCACAGAGTTTCAATCTTCAACACCATCGGAAAGATAAAAAAATGTCTTTCAAATAAACTGTGAACGGAATCCATACGATTATTAGGCGATTTTTAGTGAATTTTTAAAAATATATGTACTTTTCACGCGTTTCAAACCTCTCCGATTTTTATATTACGATATACGGTAATTGACTTGCCATTTATCGCTCATTTACTTTCCGCACTTGCTTACAATATCACAGATTACTCTAGAAAAAATAATTTCATAAAGCTATCCGTTGATTAATCCAACATATTTTATCTGAGACATATTTTTGATGTTTTGAACGAATATCCTGGGCTATCGCAAGTCTCGAACTTCTGAAGTAGAAACGGACCGGGTAAGGAACCACTCATTTTGTCGTAGTGGAGCGGTTATTTTGGGATGGGCCGAGAGGGGTTGCATGTGGATATCCGCGGAATCGCCTGTTTCATGAGCGGTGTGTTGAAGATACGGCCAATTGTGATTCTCATTTTTTTTTATTTTTGCTGAGAGCGCGAGCGATTTAATTCGTGCAATTTTTAGATCGAAGCCACTTTAAATTGTGTTCAAATGCATTATTTGAGCAGCGGGTGCTTATTTAATTATTTATACATAATTTAAACTTATTTAGAACTCGGATAACAGCGGATAATTGGTTCTAGTTAAAAGTATAATGCTGTTCATTTATAAAAATTTATTTTAATATCAATTTCTTTGCTATTTAAATCATATATATTGTTTAAAAATCGTTGGCCGCATAAACACATTTGATATTAAATTTCTCTGCTAAGCAACGCGATATAATTTTCTTCAAATAATTTTTTTGAAAAAGATATTTACATAATTCTATTTTTAAGGAAGGTTTAATTTTGTATTTTTTATTAATATCTTGATAACCCCTGGTTCTAGAAACTCGAAATGTAGATGAGGTTATCCGCAGAGAAATAGAGAATAACCATGCAAAATTAAAAAACAAAAATCACCCTTTGAATTATATAGATGAGCTGGATATAGTTAAAGATGATATTCACAGGGATTTCATGTATCAAGGTTCCAACTTTCATATTCAAAATTGCTATCATCCCAAAATTCTGTTTCAGTCTTTATCTCTTGAATTGATTAATTTATATACCAACTGTACTGTTCATATGTAATACCAATAGAAGAATTTAATCAATGGAACTTTACAATTTTAAATCTGTAATTTTCACCATAAAGTTTACGAAGCATAATCATCCTTTTAAATATTCATAATATTGCTATAAAGGATATTAAAAAATTTTTTATCACGTTGATAAATCATTTAATAATTGTGTAATTATTTGTAAAAAAAAATATTTTTCTCAACTACAAAAGTACTTAAAAAGTAATCATATTTTTGAAACTATTAAAAATCAATCACAAAAAGTTAAAATTAAAATGTTGAAATTTTATGCCCAAATAAATATGAATTGTAAATTTTACAAATTTCATTATATTACTTTGGTTCCCAAATTTCGTAACCCCTGCCCCCTTACTTTGAAAACTATTACTTGTGGTCATAACACCATTACAATTACTGCTAGTAAATCTTTGTTAAACCATTTAAATAAAATTAATGATTCTCCTAAATGCAATGCTTCTGGTTATTTTATATTGAACAAGAGTTTTGATATATTTATTTATACCATTAAGCTGCTATATACTCTTGGTTTCCAAACCAATGATTTTATAGATCCATATTTAATAATATAGATATTAAAGATATATAAAGTTATTATATTTTATATAATGATTATGTTATATCTATAATAGTGTTAACTTTAAAGTAAACATTTTTCCTATGCTACTGTACTTTGTATTATACAATAATTATTTAATTCAGGGTAATAACATATATTTACGAAAAGCAGGTGTACTGTAAGGGGGATGCAGTAGCAGCATTCTATAGTAAGCTTGTATCTTTATTATTATGAAAATAAATTTATTTATAATACCTATATTATTTATTCATATGTTGATGACTTTTTATGCATTATTATTAATGACACTATTAATATCGATATTTATTTTTACCCATCTAACCTTAGAATTATTTCCTAATGAGACTAGTGTTATAGTCAAAATGTTAATTATTTGGATTTAAATTTAAAATTGGATACCCACCATAAAAATATTATTACCAATTTATATGATAGAAAAAGATTCTTATACTAATAAGCTTCTTTCCTTTCGTTTTTGTATTTCTATTATTTAGAAACAGCATTGTTAACCAGCTCTATAGAATTCATAGAATTTCTGATAAAAAGTTTTACTATCAACATCATCTATCATTAATAATCTTAAATGAATCAATAAAACTTACAACTCTCCTAAATATTTTTTCAATAGTATTACTAATAATTTCAAGTATACATCATAATCTAATAGTCATATTTTATTTAATTCATTATGTATTATCATTAGTTGACGATGAACACTTTTTATGCCAAGTTTTCACTTACTATTTAATTCCTTGATTTCACACTCTCTTTCTTTCCTCCTTGTCACGGCACTGCTGATATATATATATATATATATATATATATATATATATATATATATATATATATATATATATATATATATATATATATATAATGAATTATATGTATATTCAATTGTTTTTAGTACGAGTCTTTTCTGATACCTCTGATATATATATATATATATATATATATATATATATATATATATATATATATATTATATATATATAAAATGTGTGTGTGTAGTAATAGTAATAAAGATGAGTAAAAATAGAATAATTGAAGAGAAGTTGTAAAGGATCCATAACAAACAAAAGAATTCAAATACTAACCAGAAAAAACTCAAGAGAATGCCAGTTATAAACATGGTAAACCACCCATTTAATTTAAAACAAATATATTAAAGAAAAAGGGAATATCAATCAATGGAATGAAGGTGATGTAATTGTAAAATCTTCAGGAGGTGACTACTATACATCAGTTTCATATTAGCACATTTCATTTAATGACCTGTTACTGTGCCTTGGGTCATTAGACCCAATGTACTATTGAATAAAATTTGAAGAAATATTTGAAGAAATATTGAGAAATTTGGAAAACTAAGAAGAATGAAATAAATTGAAAAAATATATAAAATTGACTTACTCGTATATATATATATATATATATATATATATATCCAGAATTTAATTCTGGTTAATCTTCGAAATTGGGCCAATGCTGTTTATTTCTATTATCGACATTGTGGCCGTAGTTTGACTGCTTTGGTGATTTCAATATTTCATTTAATCGGCATTATGGCCGTGCATTTGCTTCTATGGTGATGTTAATATTACTGGAATTTTTTATTATTACATATTTCTAATATATATATATATATATATATATATATATAAATAAAAATTAAATGATTTTAATCGAAAATTTTTTGCATAAACTACTGTATGTACAAAAAAACCCATCTCTAGCATATCTGTTACAAATGAGTAACTATAAGCCAAGTCTAAGGATAAAGATAGAAGGTTACATATCACTACATTGGAAAGGGGGATGAGAAGAATATTAGGATTCAAAAATCCCAATTAAAAGTATATAAAAGTAAATAAAAATAAAACTCTGCAAAAATGAGAATAGGCAATAATAATCAGCTCAAGACAAGAGATCAAGAATAGAGAACAATCAATCAAAACCACACAAAAAATGGCGGTCAGTTCGAAATTGCATTCTCATCAGGACAGCCATACAATTCGAATTAAAACCGATAGAATAGCCAGTTTCTGACAATGGCGATAGTATTTAACTATAGACACCATTGGAGCTGTCTACTGGCTAGTGGAATTAGAAAAATAAATCAATTGAATTATACAAAAGCTGAAAAACAATACCTCCACGAACTGTAATGTGAAATAATAGCAGCACGTGTAAGATAAACTAGTAACTGAGCATTTCACCTCACTTCGTCAATGCGAGTGGGCGAGCATTTCACCTCACTTCGTCAATGCGAGTGGGAATGAATACAATTGAACGATACATAATATATATATATATATATATATATATATATATATATCAGGACAGTGCATTTACATGTCACCATTGTTTTTTAGAGTTAATTGACCAATTAGCAATTTTTAAAGTTTTATCAAAAACTACAATTAAATTTGATAAGGGATGAATCGTAAGTATTTGGTAATATTAAAAGCAATAAGTATACACTAAATCAGAAGCTGTAAATTTTACGTACTTCATTGCAAAAACATGTATATATTTTGTATTAACATAAAATAATTTCTTCCAATTTATATGTTTTCTTCAAATCCTAGTTAATTTTTTAAGTAAATGGAAGCTATAGTGTGCCTTTATGGTTATCTAAGTCTTGTTATATACATTTGAGGAGAGTTATAAGTATTTGGTAATATCACAAGCACTAAGTATACACTAAATCAGAAGATGTAAACTTTACGTACTTCATTGGATCATTGCAAGAACATGTATATTTTTTGTATTGGCATAAAATAATTTCTTACAATTTATAAGTAGCATAGTAAATGTTTAAAAATAGTTTCATCATTAGTATAAGATCCCAAAAATATATATAACAAGATTTAGATAACCATCAAGGCACACTATAACTTCCACTTACTTAAAAAATCAACTAGGATCTTAAAAAAAAAGCACTTTTCATTGCAAACATAAATGAGAAAATCGTGTTTTTCTATTTATGCTTTAAATACGGAAACCAACACCACTATTAAAATATCACTGATAATGATTCAACTACAACATTAATTTTAGTAATCATTTAAAATATTGTACTTACTATATTTGGTATATTGTACTTACTATCGGAAGATCTAAGATGGAAACTCAAAAAGTATATCTTTTTGTGATAGAAGCTTCACTTTCACGGCTTTGATATTGAAGCTCGGGTGAAAACGAAATAACTCTGCCTCGGTGTTGCAGCACTTTATATCGGATATCAACAGCTTGCTCGCTTTGTGCAAATCCCGGGATTTTTCCCACCCATCTCTATTTCTGCAGTCATTGACTGTGTGTGAAAATGTTTCATTCGGGGGCCAACTTCGTTGTTCAATTTTTACTCAATAAGGTTACTTTATGTGGAAAATGTGATGGTTTACAAGAAAGGGATTCAGTAGTCAGTAATTTTATTTTTGAAATAACATGGTTTATAGCCATTATATCGACAATTGTAACGGTAATTGTTTTTAGTTTCAGTGGATTCGGGTATCCGCATTTTTCTTAAATACTGGATCGTTTTCAATATGCGCTGTGTGTTGTTAATTCAAGAAACTAATTTTTTTTATCGACCAAGGTTGGAAGAAAACGAGTTTTTTAAACGAAAAACCGTAGTTTTAACCTTGGTTTTAAACAATGGTTCAAATAAATAAAATAGTTTAAACAAAAAAAAAATAAATAACCAGGCTTTGAACCAAGGCTTATATCAATGGGATTTAAACCAGCCATTCTTGCTGTCAACCCAAAAATTTGCGATCTGCGCTTTCCTCTGTTTGATGTTTTAACTGATTAATAATGCAAAATTTGTAAGATTAGTTGTAATTTCGTAAAAACATGCAATTTTGTCTTTTAGAATCAGCCTAAAAAGCTGTACTTAAGAGAACCCTACCCTTAATTTTGAAATTTTTGAGAACTGGACCATTTTCCTGTAAACCATCACATATTGATTTCATCACATACATGTTTCTAATTTAACCTCAAAGGGATATTGTGCTTTTAAAACGTGTAAATACGGACAAAATCAACACAAGTTTACACTTTTTGAAAATAAAATCTGTTGAAGTTATGAGCATGCAATTTTTAGGGCAGATAAACATAACGTCATGTTTTAAAATACAAATAAAAAATTAATTGAAAATTAAGATGTAATACATAAAAAATAATAATAAATTTTATGTATGTTTTTTGGTAGTTAAAATTATAATAGGTTGTTGCACGCATTGCATCTTAACATTTTATAAACATAAGAACCACATTTAGGTTTTATTAATGACAAAATGCACAATGCACTCAAAAAAGTAAATTGAAGTAAAATTATTGGCACGTAATTTTACTTAAATTACTTCAAGTAAATTTATTGGAATATTTTAATTTTAAATGTTCAAGTTATTATCATTCTATTAAACTTTTTTTTCTTTGCTGTCGAAAAAAAAATGTTTTTTTTTCAAATTACAAATTGAATTCTAATTTCACTTTTTTACAATGGTGTTAAACAGTTCTCTAAGTATGCGCGCAAGCTAAAAAGTGGGAAAAACGCGTTCAAAGTATAAGCTTGTACTTAATTAAGCCTGTACTAGTATTATATCCGGGTTGATGCCTTGTATTTTATTAACCTCTCAGGAAATAACTAACGTACAGAAATAATATTTGTACTGAAATGTTAGAAAATAACCCTTTTCATTAAACAATAAAAATTGTAGATTTTCTATGATTTAAAAAAAAAACACTTTTTATGATTTAAAATTCAATATATTTCTACATATATTAATCATATATATAGTAATTAAATATACATATAGTAAATAAATTAACACATTTTTCTTTATCAGCAATTTAGGAATTTAAACAATGTTTCTTCTCAGAAAGTGAATAATGTTGATACTTTACATCTGATCATACAGTGATGCTAAAAAAATTGCTACATCTACATATTTTCATGACTTTGATGGAGAAAAATGATGTCACATTTAAAGTCATATTTAAAGTATGTAATATTGGTGAAATGATACATTGAAAAGGAGGATATGCAATAATGGGCAAACATTATTTATTTAGGAATGTCTGTCTGTGCGTGAAATATTCCAAAGTAATGAGACATTTGTACCATTCTTATTTTATTAAATGTTACATAATTAAAAAAGTATGTGTGTGTGTGTGTGTGTGGTGGGAAATCTAAGCGCCGGTATGGCCAGTAAAGTTGGTGCACAAGTACTTCAGGACATGGTAAGGTGCACCTCGGCGATATTTTTTTTAAATTCGAATTAGTTTTTGAATTATTTTATGTTTTAACACGATTGTGGGAGATATGCACACAAATTCGTTTCCTTAGAGTTCGAAAATATTATCAGAGTTTCCATCTTGACATCATCAGAAAAATCTAAGAATACTCTTTCTAACGATGTTTTACCCGTATCTGTAAGACAATTTCTTCCTATTTGTTTTCAAATACATCGAAATTTGCAATTTTTTAGGTAATCTGATTTTTATTTCGCCGCATCCGAAAAAGTGAGACAAGTCTATAGTTTGGCAAAATATTCCATGTATATCTTCGCATTCTAACAAAACTATTTTCTTTTGATTTCGTCCATAATTCCTTTTCTTTGATTTTTTAAGCGAGCGAACCTGTAAAATTTTTTATGCGTTTTCTACCTTCGTTTCGGCGGCTGCGCATGTGCTTAAATCTTTCTCGCCCAGGAAAAGGATTACCTTTTAAATCTTTTATTTATTTATTTATTTTTCTTAGAATCGGAATCATTTTAAAGATATAGGGAGGGGATAATTTGGAGACGGGGTAGTATTACGCCGGTATGCACGGATTGTATGAAAATTTCATTATTATTTATATGAATAAAAATTAATTTTTTTTTATTTTTTAGATTAATAGCATTGATTTATTCCTGCTTTAACCCCCCGGCAACATCGAATACACTTTCTAGTACTTAATAATAAAGATGCGACATTATTTGCTTATTAAATATTTAAATAGTTTTTCATAATTTAAAAAAAAATTATTTTTTTTAATTTTCGAGATGACATGGAGTATATTCCACAATAATGGCTAAAGGGCAATAATACTTGAAATTTTCATATAAAGGTCAATGCACTTAAGATAGGATGTAATATTCGGGTTTGTTGCGCTATACTAAACATTTATTTTGAAAATGCTGAATATTTCGGGGGTGATTCTCTTTTCCAGCACCCCTG
Organism: Amaurobius ferox; assembly: GCA_951213105.1. Taxonomy (NCBI): domain Eukaryota; kingdom Metazoa; phylum Arthropoda; class Arachnida; order Araneae; family Amaurobiidae; genus Amaurobius; species Amaurobius ferox. The sequence goes on from OX578133.1 coordinate 95,750,647, forward strand.
TATATAGGATAATTTTACGAAAAAATTATATTTCAAAGAACGTCTATTTAAAAGCTAATTGAATATAATATGCAGTGATACGTCTTGACAAATTCAAATACTGACGTCATTGAAATTAAAATTCATAAACAAATAAAATTAATATTCAATATGTACGCAACATATTCTATATTTCATAATTGTATATAAAATAAGTTTAAAAATAAAAAATATTATGTTTAGAATTTTATTTAAGTGTTACAGATATAGGTTACATGCACACCTTATGAGCGGCTACTACCGTCTTTAAATGATGTTAAAAAGAAATCTGTTTAATTTGTGTTGCATTGTTGGAACCTCGTGCTTTTGGTCGTATTTCCCGAAGACGCCAGTAGTTGTTAGCACTATGCACATACTATTAGCAACGTGTAATCAATAATCTATTTTTCAATAAATTGTAAATAAAAACCCACTAGAGTCTATTATGTTTATATAATATTCTAAGAACAATTGGGATATCAAAATTCTCATACACATTTTATGCAAATATTAGTTAGTCATATTGAGGCTGGGATATTACAAAGTCAAAACCCCTATTAGCAAAACAATTACATCAACTCTGTCCATATTGTAAAACGAAATCTAGTACTGTAAGCACCACTTTCCAAGATTTTGGCTACATTTATGTACAGGGTGATTATAATTAAAGTTCCCGGTTTGAAAATGGTCTCAAATAAAAAGCACTAGTCAGAATGATTTGAAATTTTGCGTGAACACTCGTGGAGCAATGGAATTTTGTTTGGTGAAGAAGAAAATAGTAGTTCAAAAAGTCGCCGTAGGAGAAAAATTGGCGCTGTACTACACTAGAATGCAATACAAAAGTAATAAACGCTGACTTACTCATTGGCTAATGATGTAATAAATGTTCAATATGCTGTCCTCCGAATACTGAATTAAAAGTCGATCTTTCATCATCATATACATGCAAGTTGCAGAATCTGGGCAACTGAAAATCCACAGGAACTACGCCAGGTGCCTCTTCATTCCCCCAAAGTCACTGTGTGGTGCGGATTTACAGCAGCGTTTATTATCGGGCCTTTCTTTTCTGAGGAAGTTGGCCCTCATGACCCCGTTACCTGTTCTGTCAATGGCCATCGATATGAACGTCTTTTGAAAAGTCACGTTATACCCACACTGCAAGAGCGTCAGTGTATCGATAACATTATTTTCATGCAGGATGGAGCTCCACCACATATCGCAAAACCAGTGAAGCGGCTACTTCGCAGTTATTTTGGAGATGACAGAATCATCAGCCGCCATTTTCCTGTAAGATGGCCAGCACGTTCCCCTGACCTCAATCCATGTGATTTTGGGCTTTAGGGGCATCTGAAGAATGTGGTGTTTAATGGACACATTACCAATTTAGCGGAACTTAAAGCTAGCATCACGCATCACATCCACAACATCTCTACAGGAGCACTCAAATCTGTTGTTGAACACGCTAATTTGGCTTTCAGCTTGTTTCAGAATGCGAAGGACAGCATATTTAACATTTATTACGTCATTAGCCAATGAGTAAGTCAACGTTTATTACTTTTGCATTGCATTCTAGTGTAGTAAAGCGCCAATTATTCTCCTAGCGGCGACTTTTTGAACTTCTGTTTTTTTTTCACCAAACAAAATTCCATTGCTCTACTAGTGCTCACGCAAAATTTGAAATCATTCTGACCAGTGCTTTTTATTTGAGACCATTTTCAAACCGGAAACTTTAATTATAATCACCCTATATATGACTATCATATTATCGATCTATGTCTCTAAATAACAATAAGATTATTTTATACAACGTTCTTGGCTTTGATCGTTACTTTTTTAATAAGTTCTATGCGTTTTCGATAAGATTTACAATTGTCCATAACATTTGTTTTAATAAACTATAGTCATTTTGAGCATACCATGACGAAATAGCCGCTCTAACAAATAATTTGCAATGTTTACACATTATATAGATACATAAATTTATCAACATTTTAAAACTATTAAAATACAGGGAAATAATACTGCGGCGTCGCATAGTGATGCGTAGTGTTAGAAATTGAAAATTTACAGTCTTTCAACGAGCTATACAGCAGACTGTATAATCACTTAACATGACTATGTTTTAACACCCTGAATATTCGTAAGTCAACGACATTACACCGTCACCTAGAAAAAAAATGAACGTAAGAAAATGTTTTGAAAATTCTACATAAATTACAGGGGAAATTACCTGAATCAATATCTGTGAACGGAACAAGAATTCACATATTTCATTAAATATAACACGAATTTATAATAAATATTGTATTTCAAAAACAGTAAAAATACTGCATTTTCAACTATGACAAATGGAAATCAAATGCAATTCTAAGGCCCGACATATACACATAATTTCGCCCTGTTAGAACTGACAGGCCAAACTGAGACAGTTATGCCTGTTTGTCCCACGCCACCCCCCTCATATACACACACGGAGAAAAATTGGACTGTTGATTCATCATCTTCAGTTTGCTTTGAAATTTTACTGTAAGTGGACAAACGATGTTGAGCAATGCTTGCAAACCTGTGAACTGATGACTCGGCAGGAAGGACACGCCATACACGTCAGTTCGACCATAGCGCCAGTACGACAGACAGGCATAACTACTGGAATACCCACAGTACAACAGTACAAACGATTTGTCGTCAAGCCGTCCTACACACATCAGTTCGGTCTTTCAAACTTGAACTGTTTTGGCCGATCAGAAAGCCAAACTGTACATGTATAGCCCGCCTAAGTGCCACTGTAAGCGTATTATACTTGCTACTGCAATAAAAGATAGTATATAGGCATGCATTCAAGTATGTAAAACAAAACAAAAGTACTGTTACTTTTAATCAATAACATCTACCAGCATGATCATTCGTAGTCAAAGTCTTTTGCGTTTTGTGATTCCAAATACTCCAATGACCTTTTGTGAGTAGGCTAAATGTAGATTCTAGGATTCGATTACTATATTCAGCTAATAAGGAAAATTTTGACGCTAGATTTTATCAACTGTGAATGTGAATTCACCCTATTCTATTACCTTCAACATTCACCAATCTACAGACTATGTCCTACCTAATTGAGCACGATATACATCGTCAGAAGTTATTAGACATCCACAAATTTTAGGCGCATAGATTGTATAAAAAATCCCTATGAAAGTGGGCTTTTTCTTTTAATAACCCCCTCATTCGTATCTATCAATTCAAAGTAACACAGTCAAATCACATTTTAACAGTGATCAAACCCACAAACCTATTATAAGTGTTTGATTTTCCAGATAGTAATCAAGATTTTTCCCAGTTATTACTGAAATAATAGAGTGGGGAATATCATTAAGATGTCAAATGTTTGAATCGCCGGCAACAAATATTGACTTTTGACATCTGCATCTGGTGTACCTTCTCCATCTGTCTAACGTATCTGATGATTGAGTCATTTGGATGATATTTATAAGATTAATAACGCAGATTGGATTCATTTGATCTCTTTATACATGTTTATTACATTTTTTCTGTATATGCTGAACATCATGTCTGATTTTAAGCATTATATATCAGAAGCGAATGAAGAATGTACGTATAATTTTATAACTTTTATACTAAAGACATGCGTAGATTTTACTTATATATTAGTCACCTGCATGGAGGACAATAAAGATTAAAGATAAAATAATATGTATATGTTCAAATTCAAACTATAGTAAAAAAAAATTAGTGAAATGATCCCATTTTAAATTTACTGAAAATATAGGTTACGATATTTACAAAAAAATATACTACACTTTTATCTCATTGACCATTTACTCCTTTTATTTTCTGCTACATGGATTAAAATAAATATTGAAGGATTAAAATTAATTTTGGTAAAGGATTCATCATCATCAATGGCTCGACAACTCACTGTGGGACTTGGCTTTTCTTCTCTAATTTTTAATCTTTAACACCTCAAAGTCCTTAACTACACAATCGATCTATCTCAACTTCAATTTTCCTCTAAGTCTTTTCCCGATTGGTGTGGACATAAAAACTTTATTTGTGCTTCTGTTGTTATCTATTTTTAGCAAACATCCTGCCCATTTCATTTGGTTAATTTTATCGCATTTTATCGTATCAGAATCTTTATACACAGTGATTCAAAACGATGGGGCAAAACTTTAAGGGGTGATAGAACACACCTAATCAAGCACTTTTCATCATACAGTGCATGGTCCTACCGCATGCGGTTAAATGCTAGAGGGCGCTGTCCAGCGAACGCATTAAACGCCTATTGTCGCACTTGTAAGTTCTACCGTTGATTTCAGAAGGGATGGATTGCTTCACGAATCAGGAGAAGGCCGACATGCATTTCATATACGGAGCTGCTGACGGGAATGCGAAGAAAGCACAAATCCGTATGTGATTCCAACACGACTGTGCGCCACCCCATTTCAGCGTGGCTGTGCAAAACGCCTTGGATGCAACATTCCCAGGATGATGGATTGGTCAGAGTGGACCCATCACTTGGACGGTACGATCGCCCGATCTCTCATTTATATGAAAAGCCTCATCTGCGATAGATAGCCCCGTCGATTCCGATGAGGACCTTGTTGCCAGGATTTCTGTTGTTGCTGCCGCTGTACGAGAACTGTCTGTTGTTTTCGCCAATGTATGTCGCCTCATCTGCGATAGATAGCCCCGTCGATTCCGATGAGGACCTTGTTGCCAGGATTTCTGTTGTTGCTGCCGCTGTACGAGAACTGTCTGTTGTTTTCGCCAATGTATGACGATCGGTCGCTGGTGTGAGGCCTGTATTCATGTTAGCAGTCGCTGTTTCGAGCAGTTTCTGTAAGTTATTCATTACAATTTGTTTTGTAATTTCTTCGATTTCTTGTTTTGAGCAGTTTCTGTAAGTTGTTCGTTAAAATGTGTTCTGTAATTTCTTCACACCTCCTCTGCGATTCTTGTGTTCCATTATTTCATACAACAGTACGTGCTAACCCCTAGTGCTTAACCGCTTGAGTTACGACCATGCATTGTATGACGAAAAGTGCTTGTTTAGGTTTGTTCTATCACTCCTTAAAGTTTTGAATCACCCTGTATAATATCTCTATAGTTCGAAAGTGTCCCTTCTTGTTGAAATATCATTTGCTAGAATTCCACCAAACATACTCCTCAAACAATTTTACTCAAGATTCGAAGAACTTTTTAGCATATCCTGGAGAGTCCATGTTTCTAAAGAATAAATTAAGTTAGGTCTTATAAGCGCTTTTTATAGTTGTAATATTGTCCTTCTCCCAATCAGGTGTGATCTGAATAATGAAAGCAGTAATTTGCAGCTATAATTCGTTTTGGATTTCTAAACTAATATTGTTTTTACAGTTTATTTAAGATCTCATGCAGTTAAAATACTCGATAGAATAAAATTTGAGTAAACATGGTTTGTTCAAATTCAGCCTCAAATACGACAAGGTAAGACCCACTTATAGTAAAAGCCCTATACAGGGTGATCGTAAATTTTTCAACAAAAAAGAGGGGGGGGGGGTAATAGTACACATCAAGATGAACAATATTTCCAATAAAACCTAGAGCCGCATTCCCACTCATAGTGCCAGAAAGGAGTAAAGTTACAGATCCATGTTGATACTTCAACAGTGAAAATAAAAAGAGATTTAACTAATTTAGGCGTTTCAGATTTCTATTCGTATCAGAGAAGACTTAAAGTAGCTGCTCAAAGTGGCGTCCGAGGGCGTCATTGCACAGCCGACATCGGCAAATGAAAGACTGTCGCACCCTCTTGCAAGCTCCCTTTTGCATGTGTGGTGTTGATCTTGTCTGCAGTAACAATTCTCGCGACGAGATTTTCCAGAGAGTCTACAGGTGTCTCTTACACCAATATTTTCATGCGCCCCAGAAGAAGAAGTCC